>JBBPDH010014916.1:0-11053 GCA_037974565.1 Clupeocharax schoutedeni
ATTCTTCCCTCAACAGATTCGTGTTTTCCCCTCTTTTTCCCTCTCCCTCTGTTATGTACCTGACTGCTACATATCTATGTTCTGAATGTTCTTCCTAGATGTTATTTTGCTGACTGTGTTGGTTTGCTACCTTGTAATGCTGTGTTCTCCCTTGGGGCTCTGATGTGTTCCATTTCCATGTTCAGATCTCTGTTATCTGCTTTAAATTGAAGGCATGTACATTACTAAATCACATTTCACCTATTCAATAAAAACCCTCTATCCTTCATATAATTTATTGAGTGTGTCTCACCGTGTGTGAATATATGTGAGGCAGTGTGCTGTAAGACCTGCTCCACTTGCTCTCTTTTCTTACACTCAAACTGCAGAGCCTCTTGCAGCCTTCTTCTTGCCTTTTTCTCTTTCCTCAGACGCCGATGAATGGTGGCTGATAAAAAGGCACACAACAGATATTCACTGAAGAGTCTATTCTAACTACAATGTGACATGTGGGTCTGCAACTAGCTACCTTAATTGTATAATTCAAGGTTTGCCATCCCTACATACAAGGCAAACTTAGTTCAGACTGGTCTCATTCGTTGGTTCCCCGCTGTAGGAATAAGCTGCCTAATCTGACAAGAGCAGCAGAATCCATCCTTGTCTTCAAAAACCTCCTGAAGACTTATCTGTTCAGAGAACATCTCCTCTCCTGGTTAACATCTATCTTCTTGCTTTACTCTTACATACAAATTTACCATTTAGAACTCTCTCACAATGGCCTGGAACTTGAGTGTTTCTTTATATTGTAAGTAGCTTTGAATAAAAGCATCTGCTGAATGATTGTAATGTAATGTAATGTGTTAGTGGAGGATCACAGCACTGCAGAATTTAGCAGTCATTTAACACCTAATTCAGCTTATCATCAGCTAATCAGACCCTCATGATAGGAAAGGGATCTCCATTCCCTGTTAATTTAGTTCCTGGAAATGTTATTTTCCTCAGCAGATACAGCCACATATGTTAAAAAATCATAACAGAATATTTGCTTTCAGTTTCTGGATCTACAAACAGAAGATTTTCTTTTATCAATGACTTCAAATATCAGTCATTCCATCACTAATGGCAAATCTGAAAATTGCCCAATAAAGCTTATAGCCTTGAGCCACTATTTAATATAATTAGTTAAGGTTTGTAGCAGGAACTCATTTTAAGGTAAGAGAGTTTTAAAACGTTCTATTGCTATGTTAGGTTGGAATATCTGCTATAAATGATATACAGTATGTTTAGCTTTACCTTCCTTCAGTGTGGCTGACTGATGTGTTCCCAGGTCTAAATGATTTGATCAGATTACAGTTTTTATCCTGTTCTTACCGAAGTATGTAGGTACATTTTACAGAATAAAAAAACACTATAAATTACATTAAATAGTGAAATGCACAAAATCCTCTTAAATTCAATCTAGTTCAGCATGCTACAATTTCACATCCTTACAGTACAAAGACAGATCATATGACAGTCGCTTTCATGCGCCCAGTGACCAGACATTACCACCACAGAAGGTGGTTTACCGATCTAATCTTTGAGATTCATTGCCCCCCACTGGATCAACCAGTAATCATGTTAATACCAGCTATGAACTAGGAATTAGAGAAAAAGTGTTTACCTATAAAAAATAGAGGCTGCCTTTACCTAACAGCTGTGATCATTTGGAATGTGACGCTTTATTCAACCACAGCGGGTCTGATTGACGTCTGGTTCGGTTTTGACACTTTTTTGCCAGTTTGGGTTCACATGAAAATTTCAGGCCTGATTAAAGCAAATATACACACCTCGACTATGTATTTCAGTGGCGAGCTGTCTCTCCAGGTTCTCCCTTATCTCCCGTTCTCTGCAGAGCTCCACCTTGAGCTCTCGTCTCTCATGATGAATGTGCTTCTCCTGCACTCGAGCATGCTCCAGAGCCACCTTCAACAAGCCCTGACACAAACACACACACATAAACACAAACACACACATTACGTAGAAAAGAGAAAAGCATCTCTTTTTTACATAAATATTGCCAAGGCGTCACAATACCTGAACATTAGTGAGAAGTGTCTCCACAGAAGAGCTGTCAGTGTACAAAAATGCAGCAGGGAATCCAGGGACAAAGGCTTGAGCTGGATGTATTGTCACTGGGCAGAAAGATGGACAGTTAAAATAACAAAATCCAAAATTTTTTTTTTTACTTTTAAAATTCATTCAGTGTGTGTTAAAAAATCTATATGGCCAAAAGTATGCTTAATTAATGAGTTTGCGTGTCCCATCCATTTCCATTGATAACACAGAAAAAAGAACTGACAGCAGAACAAATCATTCTGAAGAGCTTAGTGTTCACTGGAGTGATGAATCACACTCTGGAAGAATGAAGGATAAATTTGGGTTTGGTGCATGTCAGGAGAATGTCTTTGAGAATGCACAGTGCCAACTGTGAAGTTTAGTAGAGGAGGGGTAATGTACAGCTTTAACTCTGGAATGTTGGTGGATTAATTGACACCACATTAACATTGGGTTAAGGACCATTTCATATACATTTACATTTATGGCATTTATCAGACGCTTTTTCCAAAGCGACTTCCACTCCCTACCTAAAGGGGGCAGTCTCTCCCTGGACCAATTTGGGGTTAACGGTCTTGGTCAGGGACCTAGTGGTGGTGCTGAAGGTAGGATTCGAACCCATGACCTCCTGGTCTGGAGACTAGTGTCCTACTCACTGAGCTACCTAACGTTCTAGCTACGTTCTCAGGTAGAACGACTTGTAAGCTTAGGGTCACTGTCTTACTGCGTGAACCAAAAAGCATTGATCATTGCAAATGCAGCAATGTTCGTTTTTAGAAAGCAATGGCCTCCTTGCAAGCTTGCTATGTACACTATTGTTGTTAAATGTTCGTCTGATGATGGAGTCAAGAACATCGACAATAACCAATGTGAGAGGTGCTTAGTTGCTTAGAAGTTATCCAAAGTTCCTCTGTAACCTCGCAAACTTCTACACACTTTGTAATTTTTAAGTTAATCTTACAATCGGCTTGTGTGAAATTCTTGAAAACAAGTTAAATTTATCTAAAGTGTCACAACAGCTTCATTTACATTTATGGCATTTAGCAGTTTAATTCAGGTTTACAATCATTTTCAACTGCCTCTATTTGTTAGCTGCATGTAGCAGCAGTATTATTCTCCAAAGCAATAAACCATAACTTGACAGAGTGGCAAAATTCAGTTTACAACTGATAATAAGTGGGGAAATATTCAGTAATTATCATTAAAGGCGGCAAGATTCTTAATTCTGGCTTAGAAAAAAATATACATTAAAATGTACATGTTTTAGTTTATAATAACTTTCAATTTTATTGATCTCTGTTTGACTGCTTGCTTCCCTTGTCTCTGGGGACATCTGCTATCATGGTTCTGCTGTTTGAACTACAGCACAGCTCTGATTTTGAAGACAATAAGTTACCATCTGCAAAGATTGCTGTAAATTGGAGTGAAATATAGCTTTGCAGTAAATACTGTTACACAGACGCAGACAATTTTATATATGGAGTGTCTTACTATTATTAGTATAAACGTCAGTATTTTGTTCATGAATTGTGCTAAGAATTTAATTGTAATGGTGGTCCACCTGACTGCTTAGTGTGACTTAGCTTTACAAATGACCACAAAGGCTCTTCTATCATCCTCATTATTTAAAAAAAATATTGTAGTCATCTCCGCTCTCTAGAATTTTTACCAAGCAACATTTCCCGAAACGATTAAGCAACACTGCATCTATACTAAACATCACAGTTTACTTTTAGTTTTTAACTGAACTCTATTCATGTAAAATGGGGCATTTGGCTGACGCTCTTACCCAGAGCTACTTGCAATCGTTAGTTACAGGGACAGCCCCCCTGGAGTACAAAATGGTAGAAAGTGCGGTTTAAAGCTGCGAGTTTGGTCATCGGAGGCAAGTGTTTTACCCACTATGCTACTACCACCCCTTCATTATACCGAAAGACTACCAAACATTGTTAAACCTATAGCTGTGGCTTGTAATTGTTGATAAAACATAAAACACTATTTACCCTTTGGGTCTTTACTCAAGTATAGGCTATTATAACATCCAAGTCCAAAGCCATCACAATTAAGATTAACTCAACCAAGTTCACTACAGATTATAAATATACAGTGAGGTGCAATTTCACAATATACCACCACCATGGATTTAAAATAAAGCCATCTTTAATATAAAAAAGGAATTGCATTTAGAAATTACAACTATTTTCAGTGGCTCAAAATCAACTGGACAATGTAATATAAAATATATGTACTGTTTTAATATAACATTCTCTGCAGTCTTTCACTGCCTGAAGTTTCCTCGCTTGAGATGCTTTGTCAGGTCTTTACTGCTGCTGCCTTGTTTGTCAGTCCTTCTGCCTTTGTTTTTCTTTTTAGTAACTGAAAACAACACTGTCAAGTTGAGATCTTGTGATTGACTTGGTGATTGAAGAACATCTCATTCCTTTGCCTTGAGAAACCACTCTTTTACTTTCCCAGGATATTAAAGTTCATTATCCACTTGCTCTGAAAAACACCTTCCAATCAGTTCTGCAGCATTTGGCTGAATCTGAGCAGAGATTATAGTCCTGTACACCTCAGAATTCATCCTGCTACTTCTGTCTGCAGTCACATCATCAATAAACCTCAGTGGCCCAGTTCCACTGACAGCCATACATGCTCATGCCATAACACTGCCTCCACCATGTTTGACAATGTTGTAATCTCTGGATCATGAGCTTTCCTTTAGTTTCTCCACACTTCTTCCTTCCCACCATTCTCATACAAGTTTATTTTGGTTTCCTATGTCCAAAGAATCTTATTCCAGCTCTAGACGTTCAAGACATTTTCGGGCAAAGTCTAATTGGGCCTTCCTGTTCTTCAGTGAAAATGAAAGGACTTTAAAGTCCTTTTAAGGTCTAAAAGCTTAATGCAGTAATTTAAGCTGAAAGTCTACACTTCTGTCACATCTTGATTGCTTAATCTCTGGTTTACAGAGAGAAAATGTAAAAATTGCCAAACACTTACGGACCTAACAGACTCTAGGTTTATGAAAGCACATACCTGTGTCCTTTGGAAATCTGAGGCAAGCTGGTTCCCTCTCTATCTGCTGCTCTGGAGTGTTCAGTGCTGTGTAGAAATGCAAGTAGTCAGAGAGAATGGAGTGTGTGTTAGTTAGATACTTCATTCATTCATTTTTTTAAAATAACTGTTTATTAAGGTTGTGGGTACCCTGACCCTATCCTGAGGCCACCCACCATTCGCTTTAACACATACTTTTTATTGTAAATATAACTGGATTTTGACATTTTTATTAAAGGGCATACTTTATTAATCATTACATATATTAAACAAATATTCCAAAATCAATTAAGCTCAAATTGCATTTTTAGATCCTGTTATTTATTGATTTAAGACTTACACACGCTTTGTGGAGAATGTGCATTAGCATACTTTGGGCTGCTGGTTGGACAGCTTTTTTGCTTGTAAGATTCATCAGTTCTGGACATTGCCATTCCATCCTCAGCAGATGTCAGAGATGGACTGGCCTCCGCACACTCCTGCTGTCGAAAGACAAGAGACAAGAGGTTTTAGCATGGGCAGTTCCAGGCAAGGGGTGGCGACAGCAGCAGTACTGCACAGTAAAGCACAACACATTACTAATTACTTCTCTCTAACTGTAATAGGATTACATCCTGGAAAATTAATTTTACTCCCTGAAGACAAAACTGTATAAATTAGAAGATATGACAAACAATATTTTCATTATTACGGATGGGAGAATAATTTTGGAAAATCATTTAACCTTTGAAAAATGTGGGCATATTATAAATATGTAGTTTGCACATATGAAGCATTTTCCATTTTTGCCAAAGTCTTTGGGCTCGTTTACACTGTCAGTTAAATGTGACCCAATTCTGATTTTTACTCATATGTGAAACAGATCAGATCTGTTCAATGACGGTGTAAACAGGAAAAAAAACGCATGCATTCAGATATTATGAGATCGGTTTCAGGTCTCGTTCATGTGTGGAAATAAATCAGATATAAATCAGGTATGTGCCAATGCGACTGTCATGTAAACAGGCAGATCGGATTTTCCTAGGCACTGTTGCAAGCCACCAGAAAGCAACTCCCGAGGCGCACCTGCAAAGGGATGGCCCGGCGAAATGTTGTGTCGTTGTAAGAGAGGAATGCGGACAATCGTTGAAACAGCAAATCGAAAGTTGGCTCATTCTAAAATTTCGAACCCACTGCTCCTCACTAAAGCCCGCCACAATATTGTAACGAGCTGACTGAGGTTAATTTGGGGTTCATGTAGGGGACAATGCCAGGTGGCGTGATCTGTGTGGGGGGGCTAATGACTGGCACCTGTGTTCTGGCGGGAAATTAAGTGTTTGCGGAGAAGATATAAGGGTGGGCTCCTCAGTTGGAGAGGAGACAGTACAGAGTGAGGTTGTGTGGTTGCTGTGTTGGAGAGAAATAAAAACACAAAAAGCAAAGTTCCTGGCATCCTGTCGGCTTTTTTCTGCCCGTTCGCCACAATATTCTCCCACCAATCCTGAGATCTCTCACGCACCCAGACGTTCCAAAAAACGGTCGAGGCCATAATAACTGAGGCAGATGCGCAGGTTACAAAAATCGCCTTTTCCTTCTTCTCCGCCTCAAAATCATGCTGTTATTTGGCCAATTTATCGCAGAGCTAACATTAAGCATATTTCTCGTTCGTCCATCTTGTATACTGTGTGGTGTAGCACCCCCCCCCCCCTTTGCTATAGCAAGTGTAAACAAGCAAATCTGATATTGCTCACAATTAAAAAACGTGTAAACAGAAGGTTTAAAAAATCGGATATAGGCAACAAATCAGAATTGAGCATCAAGACCGGCAGTGTAAACGAGGCCTTTAAGGCCAGTTCAGGCCAGTTCACACCAACTGAGATTTTCATTCAGGTTAAACATTTGTAGCTGTTCTTTGCAGCAGGTAATAGAAGAAAGCTTACCCTTACCACTAGCTTAACATTGCTCCTCTTTATGTGTCATTGGAGGTTTTAACGTTAAGTCCCCAAAAATAGCCTTGAAAATACCTCAAGATGACAAAACACTAAATTATGGTTAAGCACAAAGATCTTGTATCTGACAGTGCATTCCCTGTGTGCCATCACTACAGAACCTCAGTGCTGCAACAGTCACACCAAAACTTTCAGAACAGTCACACGTGCAACATTTAAAGAAAATAATGAAAAATTCTACTTATTGATTTCAGCCATGATCATCGTGTCGTTAAACTCACAAGTGCTCATTATTAAATAAGAAGCAGTCACAGCAAACATTATTTAAATGCACATGGTGTTGGTTTCATTTAAACTAAGAGGAGGAATACAGAGCTCATATCACCTGACCTATCCTGTATGTGTTTTATACAATTTCTAGAGCTAATGTAAAGCTTAGCCCTGTTTTGCTAAATGTTCATGGATCTTTTATTTTTACTTCCAGAGTCCCACCTTAACAAATACCTGGATTGGTTTGTCACATGACTCCCATCAGAATCACTTGTACCTTGTTTGTTCCTCCTAATTTAAACAACTCTTTCTCCTACACTCGTCCCTTCCCCTTTGTGTTGTGATTATATTTGGCTATTTGTTTTCTTTCTAGTTCTGGTTTGTCTGGCTGTGGCTTATCCTGTGTGGATAGACCCCTAAAGTGTGAAAGTCTGCTACTCTCTGGGTTCTAGTGTGCCTTCCTGTCAGGACCATGTGGTCTGCCCCTACTGCTCCTGAGGGTCTCCTCTGTCTGCTGCTTCGGACTGTGAGTGACTGACCTGCGAGCTTCTGATGGCGATATGTTTTGGAGCTGCATGTATCTGATATATATATAAAATATGACGTTATCAGTCTGTTTAAATGTTTAAGTGTTTCTTTTGTAATGCCTGGGCATTCTTGTGTTATGCTTAGGCATTTTTGTCTGACGTTCTAGATAAGAGTGTCAGCTAAATGCTGTAAATGTAAATGTAAATAACAAGCCGTCACTTCAGCAGGTACACAGTGGTGAAGTTGTTTCAAACTTGGACATGATTCAGTATTTTTATGTGCGTTTAGTTCAAATTAATGACAATATGCTTTTTCAAAATATGTAATTCTTGGTGGCGCACAAGGTACACATGTGCAGGTTTTTTACATTTTACACAACTAAAGCTCTAAGGCTGAAAGTAACTTCAGTTTATGTAGCTTTTGTCAGCATTAGAATATTAAGAATATTAATTCATTATTACAATGACAAGGTCAGGCTGTATTGGAAATGTACTATTTATTTATTTATTTATGTATGTATTTATTTATTTATTTGAGCTTGATGACAAAGAACATCAGTGATCAGTGATTTTCTTTGATTTTCTCTCATTTGACCTATGATGTCATAGCATTTCAGACTCCTATCCTTTGTTGTCTCCCAGTTTTTCCTGGGGATGATGGCCATCCTTTTTGTAGGAATACATAAAATCATGTAATTAGGTTTTACAGTGAAGCCTTTGAAAAGATGCATGTTGTCCTATATTTAATACCTTCTTTTTTATACAGTGGAACAGATTTAACCCTTAGCCCTGCAGATGTTTCCACAAACTCTTTAGTTTAGCAGAAGAACTAAAACAATAATACTGCTGATTAATAATGATTTCTTACTTTTTTAGGGCAAATGGTTTCCTAAATTCTAAGCAGGACTCTTTTAATTAGTAGACAAAGCTTGAAAATAGTTACTTATATTTACTTAACTTTTTTGAAGGCAAACGGTTTCCATTAATCAAACTGTAATGTGTGAGCCTTACCTTGAAAACAGATGCAGATCTGGTGCTTGGACTGGGCACCCGTGCACTGTTGACCATGTTGGCTAATGTGTTCAATTGGTTCATCTGGTTCATTACCAATGCAACAGAATTCCGAGGGAGGCTGACAGGAAGCAGGGGGTGAGGCAACATCTTGAAAGGTAGATCTGACACTGACAGAGAGAAAAAAAAAGTGTAACACTTTTGTTGCGGACCTAAAAAACCCTGGGGCCAGACATAGAAACACATTAAATGGCTGAGCACATATCAGACCTTGTTGTTCTTCATGATGAGTCAACAGGGGTATTTCTAGTCATAAACAGTAAAAGCAAACCTTTCACCCCCCAAGTTAGCAAGGGACCTCAAAAGAATGCCGTATAAATTTGGTTTATAAAATAAAGAAAACAGCCTTTTCAGGGCTGGCATTTCCTATAATATCCACTTCTTCTTCTTTCTCTTTGGCTTTTCCCTTTTCTGCATCCTCTACCCTCACACCAACTAACCTCATGTCCTCTTTCAGCGCATCCATAAATCTCCTCTTTGGTCTTCCTCTCCTGCCTGGTGGCTCCAACCTCAGCATCCTTCTACCTCTGTAATCACTGTCTCTCCTCTGGACATGTCCAAACCATCTCAGTCTGGCCTCTCTAACTTTATCTCCAAATCATCTAACATCAGCTGTCCGTCCCTCTGATGTACTCATTCCTGATCCTCTCTATCCTTGTCACAAAGAGAACCTCAAAATCTTTAGCTCTGCAACCTCCAGTTCTGCCTCCTGTCTTTTCCTCATTGGCACTGTCTCCAAACCAAACAACATCACTGGTCTCACTACCATCTTATACACCTTTCCTTTAATTCCTGCTGAAACCCTTGTATCACACATCGCACCTGACACTTTTCTCCACCCATTCCAAGCTGCCTGCACACGCTTCTTCACCTCTTTTCCACTCTCTCTGTTGCTTTGGACCATAGACCCTAAGTCCTCTACCTTCTTTACTTCTACTCCCTGCAACATCACTGGACCACCTATGCCCCTCATTTACACACATGTATTCTGTCTTGCTGTGTCTCTTTTCCAGCACATATCTCCACCTCTCGACTTTCCTCTACCTGCGCCCTGCTCTCACTGCAGATCACGATGTCTTCTGCAAACATCATAGTCCGTGGAGACTTTTGTTTAACATCATCTGTCAGCCCATACAGGTTGTCATCAACTGTCTTTCCCTTCTTCATCCTCTTCAAAGCCTTCCTCACTTCATCCTTACTTCATCCTCCTGCTCCACAGCAGTCACCTCCTCTACTTTACATTCTTCTGCTCTTGAGTCACCTTGTATCTTTAGGCACTCTGCAGTCTGTCACAATAAAACATTTGTTTTCATTTCCAAAGATAACACAGTTTGACAGGCATAAACATTTTATTAATTACTATCAGAAAAAGCGGAGAAGGAAGTAAGAATGCTTATAAAGCAGAGTGAAAATGCGTCACATCGCCCACATGTAGGCACATTTTAACGCTGTTCCTTATAATTAAGCAATCACTAAAAGGTTACTACCGTGTAGAATCTGTGTCTTTTGTATCTAGAGAGTAGATGTTCAGAGTTTAGATTTATTCACCAAGTATTAGAGCTTCAGTGCATGTTGTGTTTTGGCCCTTGTGCCTTTTTGAGTTGAGTGGAGTACTCTCCATTTTCTGATGAAGCTTTTTATTCTGTCCCACTTTCTGCCTGATTATGTTTTTAAGTCTACATTGGTCAACTATGTTTTCCTCATAATGTTTACAACAAGACTAGTATATGCATAAACTAAAACTGCACAATGTGATTCTAAGACAGAAACATAGTACCTACCCTGGACACAATGACTTGCATCTGATTTTAGGTTGAGCAGGCTTAAAATGTCTTGCAAAACATCTAAATTATTAACCAGCAAAAATATATTGGCAGCAACTAGTTGGTAGTTTGTGCAATGATAAAGCACATTTAACCTTTTCTTTTTTAAGGGATTTCTAGTTTAGAATCTTTGAAAGACATGTGTTCATAATCAATGAACTGTCATGACTGCGTCGCCCTCACAGCCCATAACCTTTCCCCTGAATATTAGTTTTTTCTCCGGACGCGATCCAAATCCTCATGTACACTTCCCTAGTTCCCTTGTTCCCTTTGTAGTGTCCTTGTGTATTTGTATCACTCC
>JBBPDH010014936.1:0-11053 GCA_037974565.1 Clupeocharax schoutedeni
CTAATAGTTAAATGTGTTTGATGATCAGAAACATTTTGTGTGACAAACATGCAAAAGAATAAGAAATCAGGAAGGGGCAAATAGTTTTTCACACCACTGTATATATATATATATATATATATATATACAAACACAAATAAAATACTCCAGCTCAATACACAGATACCAAAATTAACAAAGGTGTGTCAAAATAACACTGAACTCTTCTGGAACACACAACTCCCACATAATCAAACGAAAGTGAGGAGCGTAAATGACAGATAAATCAAACGTTTTTCCGATGCCTGTGCCTGTTAAACAGCAAAAGCACCTGTTGCTGTTTAACCCTTATCCTTTCACCATCAACAGAACAGTGACATATAAAACTATACAACTATAAAGGCCAGAGTGGTGCAGCTGTTTTGTGTTTTTGATCCCCAGTGATGCCACAGGCACCTGTGGCCGAGTGTCATTTCTCTGGATCGGAAGGGTGGTCCTCCCTCTCCTCTATCAGCACACTCCTCCAAGTGTGCTGTGCATTTCATAGACTACGGTCTTTTCATAGTGTTGTGGAGACTTTGATGCTTTACCAGTACCTACCTAAACTCTACAATAGGATGTAAAGGTTTTTCTGGGGATAAGCAAGATCATTACACCGGGCAACAAAAGATAGTTCCATTCCATTTTGTAGTGTTTCTTCTACAATGTCTGTGCTGATTTTGGGGGTAACGTTTATTTTCATGTAGATTCAAGGGTTTAGTTAGAAACATAATATCGGCTGCTCAGCTGACGGTCTTTTTACCTATTAATATGTTGTTTGTTTGTTCTACATGTATTACAACAAGCTTATAAAGAAAAATATACAAGAAATTTAGTTTAGAATCACCAAAGGGATGAAAAGTTTTGATTTTCTGAGTCAGCATAACTCAACTAAGAAACATGAATTTGCAGCAAAACAGACCTTTCTTAAAAATATGTTACCCAGTGTTACTTTGTGCAAAGGCAAAATTATTACGTGTTACATAATTTCTACTTTTCACAATCATGAAAAACTCTAGAAAATTTTCTAGAATTAGTACTTCTCTAAAGTGCTAATATGGAGAAGAGAAATAAGATTTAATCCCAAGTCGTTTTGGACCATTTCTACTGGCCCATTCTTAGCATTCATCCAATGTCAATGTAAATCAGACATTTTCTAATGAAAAAATCGAATAAAAACAAAAAACGTTTTATATTAAAAAAAGATTTGATTTAAAAAACCTGATCATTTCTTTTACAGAGGAACTATCTCCCAATATATATTCTCCCAAAATATTAAAACAGACACACAAAAGAATATATTTAATATACCAATTTCCTCCAAGGGGTGGATACAGAACACATTAGGCTGAATTAAAAAAAACACTACAAAATATCTTAGATATCACCTTAACTTACTTATAGAACTTAAACAAGATCAAGTCAACCAAAAATGCATTAAAAGACAGAACTTGCAACAGGGTTCATTTTCAATGCACTGTTGTGTGAGAACATTATATAAGGATATTGCAGAGCCAAAATTACACAAACACAATGGAGCATCCACAGTTCCCTCTGGATCTTTATTTATCTATCCACCCAAGTCCAAGAGTGAGGAAAACAAAATCAAATCATTCAACAAAGTCGTTCTAGCGGGTGCTTCAATTGCCACAGTTCTAAAGAAATAAATCAAAAGGCAGTCAAACAAACCGACATTTTACCGAACTGGTCACTGAGGAGAAAGTGCGAGGGTTAGAGGCCAGTGCCTGAGACAGTGTGTTTAAAGCGCCAGTTCGACCAAAAAATCCAATTTACACTTCAAAGACATGTTTGGTGCTTGAGGTTTATCTTCTTTCGTTTGATTTTTTCTCCCTTTTCCTTCCTCTCCATATATATATATTTTTAGGTTACAGCGTATCATACAGAGTCACACAAGTCTGGTAGAGATTAATGAAAAACTCAAACATCAAGTGTGTGATGATTTAGGCATGCAGTTATAGTGTGATGCTAATTTGTACGTTTTGATTCCATTAGTTGTACTGTAGTATTGTATGCAACCGCTCCAATGCAACATTAAAGACGCAAACCTCAGACACAGAACATATCTTGATCAAAAAACGGAGTGAAATTTGATTTTGGGGAACTTTCGCTTCGAAACAGCGCATTCAGAGCCTTCCTTTGGTGCATTCTTCCACTTTGCGCTTCCTCTTAGCCAATAGCTTTGAGCCATAAAAACTATTGAGCCTAGTTACAGCAAGGTTAGCTTAACTTGTGACTTGAGAGTAAAGAAGGAACTTTGGCTCGAAAGAGAAAGGAGAAATCGCTCTGTCGGTACAGTAGCTAAGGCAGAATAAATACTAGCCTATCAAACGTGAAAGAGATGCTCTTCTGTAAAACATGACTTAGAAATGAGACAAAAGTGTTTTCTCCCCTGCTGAGCATCATCGATAGGGACACATCAATACAATATTCTATAATCACTGGTTTCAGGACTTTGATATTATTGACTGATTACACTTTGTTGAAAAGGATGAGAACAAACCAGAAGCTGTGATACACACCAACTCAACAATATACCATCAGCTTTAACATCCATGGCAATTCCTTGAACATCACAGATAGGAGAAACAAAAAGTACGAAGCTGGAATTGACTTCATATTCAAACTGCCCATTTGACCCTAAATGGTGCAGCAGTTACATTTAGTTTAGGATGCAACTGCTGCACCATTTAGGGTGGAATAAAAAAAAAAACTAAATTTCAGAAACTAGTAAATATGAAGTCAATATCAGCCCACCAAAACAGTATACACTAGTTTATTCATTGAAAAGGCAAAACAGTCTGCTGTGGAATAAGTCAGGGATTTATAAACTAGCAGCATAATCTCAGACCTTGAGGTGCAATTTAAGGTTTGAGAGGTTGATGAAACACAACTCTTCTTCGTATTTTTTTTCCTTTTGCTCACAGCAATGTAAGCACGAGAGAGATATGGAACTAAATCAGAAGTAATGTCATTTACCGTAGCCTACTTTTAAAGCATAACAAACTATTTTCTGTGGCTTAATATAGAAATAAGTGTTCACATTTTACTGCGAAACCAAATAACACACAAAAAAAAAAACATGACGCTGAAAAAACACTAACAGAATGTCATATGTCCTCGGAAACTCAAAAGAAATAAAAGAAGAAGGGTCATCATTACCAGTAATGACCATGATGATGCCCACTCGCCTTGGCCTCCCCAAATCAACATGGCAAACAGAGTGTTTTATAACTGCATCATATAAACATACATTGAGAACAAACAAAAAAAAAAAGGAGAGTATTCTCCCAAATTATGTACAAGAGCAGAAGTCTTAGAGTGTGTTTACATGTGGCTTTTCTTGGAGTTCGTTCTCCAGTCTGGAGCAAAGTCTCTCCATGATAAACAGCAATGATCATCCTCATTCATCATCCAAACTGATGGGACATCCATAAAGGTCAAACCTGCTAGCCTGACTTTCCGAACCCCTGACAACAACCGTCCCGTCAGTTCTGGGTCCACAAGACAAACCCAAACCACAACCATTACTGTGCAATTTAGTGAAGCTTATAGAAGAAGCACTCTCACATACACACGCGCACACATTCTCTGAAGACGAGACAGCAGGCCAGTTGTACTGTGATTTTGACCTCTTTTTTGTGCTCAGAGTGAAAGAGGCGAAAAACGTACAGATTTTGTTCCTTTAAAAGACACGCGATTGCGTTCTTTCACTCACGACAAACACATTTACACACATAAAACTAAGGCATAACGAAACAAACTTTAATGGATGATACAAATACTGCTTCTCGTTTGCAACACAAATTAAACTGCAAACCACACATACACACACACACACACACACACACACGCTCTAAACTTTTCCAAGTGTGCCACAGGAGGTGAGAGTTTCGTCAGATCGCAAGTTGCCCGGCCACCCAGCTGCCAGTATACATTAAACCGCCGAGAGGAGATGCACACAAACATCCTAGAGGGGAGTCAGCAGTCCAAGCGCTTCAAGGTGGACTAGGTGGTGATGGGAATGGGGGTCTCCTGGTCCTCAGTGTTTACCTGCTGGTGTCCATGGGATCCTCCTTAAAATTCTCACACTGCTCCATCACCTTACTGCAACAGTAGACATTAAAGGCAAATTAAAGCTGGCCAAGGCAACTGAATTTAATTGATTATGACTTCTGGGAAGGAGTTCAATGAAATGTCCATTTTCTGAGAAATAATTCAATTATGATTCTTTTAGATTCAATGAACTGCTACACAAACACACGCATTATCCATCCATTTCTTGTATTGATATTTAGCATATTTTTATTTTGTTTCAAGAGAAATAAAAAAAATTATTCTTTATTCTCTCATGGTAGCATGAAAGCAAAAGTTGGAAAAAACTGACATCTTGCCTGAACTTTTTGCTGACCCCTGCAGTACATTGCTTGCAGTTAAATTAAAAAGAAGAAAGTCAGAGCCCAGGGTCAAATATGGCACGATCAGTGACCGAATAATTAAAACTCTCTAAAATGCTTTTGCATACATAAAGCATACACCACCTGAGGAGCACAATATGAATGACTATGTGTAAATTTGCTACTATGTGAAGTGTGTGTGTGTGTGTGTGTGTGTGTGTGTGTGTGTGTGTGGTGTGTACCGGGCCATGTCCTTGGTCTCCTGATGAGAAGACTCCAACTCCATCACTTTCTCCAAGAGTGCGATGCCTCCCTCCTTTACCAATAGTGGGCAGTACTTTCCCGCTACAGAGAAGAGAGAGAGGGAGAGACAAGATCAGTGAAACCCTGTTCACACTTCCATGTTCAAGTAGTAGTCTTTACAACCCCTACAACTTTTTTTGCAGGTTTAAATACAATGAATACAATAAATAATGAAGGGAAATCTTATTATCATAATAAACAAATCTTCCAAACTCTGTCTACTTACATTTAGTTGTCAATTACAACATGGTATATTCAGAATACAGTAATTCGTTTATCGTGTAAAACTATTTACTTGCATGAGCCTAGTTAGAATGTAAATGTGTGAACTCACGATACACCGTCACCAGATTAAAGAGGGCCCATGTGGCCCAGTGCTGGCTGACTGGAGAAATGCCCTGAGGCAGGAGACGCAGAATGGGTTCAAATGACCTGAGAGTGTAAATTAGGAAAAAGACAGAAAGAGAGGGAGAGAAAGAAAGCAAGAGAGAGTAAAAGAAGGAGGGAGCGAGGGAGAGACAGAGGTAGAAAGTAGAGAAAAAGAAAGAGAGGGTGCAACAGAGACATAACGACAGAGAGACAGCATGAAGAGAAAGAGAAACAGACAGAAAAAAAGACAAGTGAATAAGAGAGTGAGAGAATGAGAGAGAGAGAGAGAGAGAGTGAGAGATACATAAAACCACCCACGTTCTGTAAAATACACAAATTACAAGAAAGAGGTAGAAACTGTACAGGTTTATAAATGACAGGTACCTGTAGTTGATGTTTCGACGGGAGCTGACGTCCCAGCTCTGGATGGCATCCCACATTCTGTCCATGACCCACTCTCTTTCGGGGTCCTCCACGCTCCACACCTCTGGCCCGTCGAACATGATATGGGACAGAACTCCGCAGGCGTTGTACGACACCTCGATACCGTCCGCCTTGCTGTCCAACAAGTTACTAACCAAAACAGAGATTCACAGAAAATGGGATCTTGAGTACAAATTTCAGAGAATTTTCAGAGAAACCAGATCAGCTAAAAGAAGTTATCCAGGCATATGTCATATTCCTGTGTGTCTGGTTCAAATTTCATTGTCCGGTAAAAAAAAAAAAAACCTGATATATTGTTTTCTGATACATCTTGTAGATAAATGCAGTCACTAAACTGCATAATTTACTAAATATCATCTTTTCTGTCCTAGAGAGTCACAAAGAAACCTCCAGCATTTGAAACATGCAAGCGTGATTACTGTAATACTTTAGTGCGTGTCCTCATAAAACATTACGATCCAAAGCAGCAACATGGATCTTAAAAAAAAAAAAAAAAACAAGAAAGAGCTTGTATTGAAAATACTGCTGGTTCCACAAATCTTTCAGGATGGATTATAAAACTGCTTTTAAATTGAATGTGTTTTCCCCTCAATACCAAAATGATAATTTCCGTCACTATGATATGTTCCTAATAAAAATATCCTTCATCAGACTACATGTGTACAATCTGTAAAAACTTCTTTTATTAAGTATCCAATTTCTGGAGAAGAGAAAATTGCTATATTTTGTGCTGTAGACATTGAAAAAAATTTTTTTTCTGCAATTAATATTTTTTAAAATCTGTATTACTTTGTTAATATCATCAAGACAGAATTTTGAATAATGGTGGCCTAGTGTTTGGGGAGCTCGCCCTGAGATCAGAAGGTCAGGGGTATGACTGTATCTTTAGTGGAAGTTGGAATGTAATAAAAGCTGTTTTACCTAAAGACAGAGACGAACTGCCTGGTGAGCAGCTGAGGTCTGAGCGCCTTCACCTCTGCTACATTACCCAGCAGCCCTAGCATGTTGCGATGTAGTTCCTGTTTATCTGGAAACTCCTGTGACAAACACACAGAGCAAATCACTAATCAAGACATAGGCTGTGCCTCAGCAGGGCTTTCCCACATGCCGCAGTTAATGATGTTAATGTCTGGTAGTTGCAATAGACAGGTTCAAGCTAAAATTGCATATACATACATGAGCATATCAGCAAAATATTTCATCGTTGAAACAGGACTGGCACAGCAAAATCTCAATCTAAAAGCCTTTTAAATAGCTTTAATAACATACATATTGATAATACACACATTACTGCATTGAAACAGGCATTATTCTTCATTTTTTAGTACATAGGCCTATAATTCTTAAGTCTGCTACAAACTATTCTACTGCTATTCTACGATGGAAACTTCCCTGGAATATAGATAAAATGGTTCATCAACAAATAATACTTTATTTTAACAATAACATTTAAATATACATTCTGCATTGTCTGTTCGAAAGAGAGATAAAGACAAAGCCGATTCAAAAATGAGTTTTACAGGCAAATTCTGAAAATGTAATTTGCATAGAGCCCTTAGGTGCTCATGAACTCTGAACACCTGTGAGTCAGTGGATCTCCACATGCAGTTTTATTTTTCTGTCAACAAATTTCCATGCCTTCAGGGAGTCTTTATAGAGACCTTAAATCCAAAACCAAACTACCTCAAGACAACTAAACACTGGTATGGAGCACAATACATTTAAGCACAAAACTTCAACGAGAATTAATAATACATCAAAAAGCCCAAGAAAAGAGCAGCTCATTGTTGAAATGGGAATTTCAATATTTTATTAGCTTTATAAAAAAAAAATCTGTGTCACAGATCAGCATTCAGTTTTGTGTCATGCTGTGTGTCTCACCTGCAGACACTCCAGGAACAGATCCATGCCGTTGCAGTTGAGGAACATCTGGCAGTTATCTGGCGTCTCATCTGTGATGTTCCACAGAGCGCTCCAAGAAAACTCCATTACTTGATCACACTGTGGAGGCAAACCGCAAAATCAACACCAGCCTATAATAACGGGTACAGCAAAACTTTACCAGCTAATCACACCTGCTGCAAAACAGCAGTACTTCTGATCACTGAACTCAGGTTAGTTGGTTTAACCCATGAAATCAGCTTCGTAGCAAACACTTAAAGCAATGGGTTGACAACTTTGAAATTTTTTATATATAGTTTACATTTCATCACACAGGTCTTATGGTCTAAAATCCACTTCTTCAGTTTTATGCAGGAGCCATGAGGCTATTGTAGCTAACATGCAATGGAAAACTATGGCTCTTTGACTAGTACCAAGCAAAATGATAAAAACAAACCCCACAGAAACAGTAGAAGTCGGCAGAAGTTAGGGATGCAACAATATTCAGTTGTACTGTACAGTAATTGACTAGCAAGATACTTTCTAAACCTGTAGCAAAAGCTTAAATTGGGACACTGCTGCATATTTTTTGTTTCAAATTATGTACTTATTTGAACGCTCTGATAAACAGAAAATTAAAACATGTAACTGTTAATCACATTTTCAGGCACTTCTTATTCCTGAGGAAAAATGTCAATCAAAAAATGTACTGAATAAAGACCAAGTAAAAAATAGGTTAACGATTACGCAGCCTCACCGAAGCATCCACATTCTCTTAACTTTTGCAAATGTTTGTAGACAAAAGTGTGACATACTCTTACAATTCTAACTTGAAAGTAACTGGTGCACTTGTAAGAGATTAATATCCAGAACAGTGTCTCAGTATTTTATGACTGCAGGTACTTATCAGTGGCCCAGTAAAAAACACAGTGCTCCTTAACACTTCTGGACTACAGTAGTCTGGTATGTGACCTTCCCATGTGCAACACTGACTCCTGAGGGAAAGTTCCTACCTATCTACCCAACAAACACTACTCAAAAGTGACACCTACTGGACACACCTGTTACTACAACACAAAAAATAACAAATGGCTCTTACACGAGTCACCACATAAGCAAGTCTATCTGAGAGCACACAACAGCGTGTTTCAAAATAAAAAAGGATTTTTTAAAAGTTATAAATTGAAGAGGAGTGTTGAGTTCATTTGAGTTTACACTGCACCTTTTTTTACATAACAGTTCACTTAATATAGAAACTGTGAAGAAGACAGCAGAACTATCAGAGTAAAATTCACTACACAGTTTTATTACAATGAACAAAACAATGAAGGAAACCTCTTTATGATAACACTTACCATTTTGTCTTGTAGCTTCTTCTGTATTAAATTTAACATGGTCTATGGAATGAGAGAACAAGGGGGGGGGGGGGGGGGAAACAAGTTTTCAAAAATAGACAACGCAAGAGAATATAATACAGACGGGGTATTGCTCTCAGAGTGTGTAATTAAAATATGTTTGGGTTATTTTTTTTCCCCATGCATTTTAGGCATTTTGTTAAGTAAAACCTGTACTGTTACGGTCAACCAGCTCTTTAGTATCTAACACTGTCCAAAATAGCTAACAATCTATAATTAAATACAAATGTGACCTTTTAGAATCTACTACTAAATGGCAGACATAATTCTGCTATAATTTGGGAAGCAGAGATAAGTTTCAGGTTAGTTCTATACTTTAGCACAAAATAGTTGAAAACCACAATAAAAGCGTAATTATATTAAATGTTCATTGTAATTGTAATTTTTATATCACCTTTACAAATCCCATCTTGCCGACAGCCTCTTTGTGGTCATTGTCAACCTGACAGACGAGGGCGTTGCAGAGGTGCACAGCGATGCGCTGTATAGACTCGTCCTGTCGGGCAGGCTCTAGAATTTTTAGCAGCAGGAGATTCACCCGATGGTACTGAAACTCCAGTTCCTCAGGAATACTGAAGTTACACAAAGTTAAACAGCAATTCCTCTGGACCTAGAAGAGACAAGGAGAGATGTGTAGATAAGAGTTATACATAGATGGATAAGACATACAAGAAACTACAAGAAAAATATGCAATATGGATCCTTAAAACCAATTACAGCAATAAGAAGCCAGCTGAAGGTGTGTATAAGGCTAACACCTCTGGAGTGTGTGTTTGTGGGTTTTGCTCACCGTGACCTCCTGGTATTGCTCCATGCCATTAAGCACAACCTCTATGACCTGCCGGCGCAGCCGCACACTCTGATCATTTCTGTACTCGGTGTTGGTCAGGTAGAAGAGAGCAGCGCTGCCCGTCACTTGAATACTCTTATCATACTTATGACACTTTAGCGCAGCTATTACCAACTGTAGGGGTGATGGTGAAAAAGAGAGAGAGAAAGAAATATATTAGAGTTATACACAGTAATATTACTAACTATGTAAACAAAATTATATGGTAATATGATTTGGTATAACATAAGTGCTGTACCACTGGTACATAAGTACCCACAACAAAAAAAAATATGTGTGCCTTTACAAACACGAGACATGCCTTGAGAAAGACGAAAACGTGCTGGACTTTGTGGTTGGTTAATACTTTTAAAAGACATTTATATTAATGTAAAATGTCAAACTGAGCAAAAAACAACAATAAAACTTAAAAAAATAATAATAATAAGCAAACTTTTTCCTCATTCAGATTGCATCAATATATGTATGAAGTGTTTTTCAGGCGCAAATGCTTAAAAAGGATCAAAACTCTTTATTTCATGTTGTATGACTTACAGATCAAACGGTTTATCCCTAAAAACCTTGAAGTGTGTGTGTGTGTGTGTGTGTGTGTTTGTGTGTGTGTGTGTGTACCTGTAGTGCTCGGAGCAGCTGGCTGCAATGCTGTATCCTGGCAATGTCGAACAGCTGGTTGATGGCTCTGTGTGCAAGTTCAGGACGGTACTCTGTATAAGCTTCTATGGCATTCAAGACCTGCTCTTCATTTTTAGAGCCTGTTACCTGCAAAATATAAAACAGTGCCAGTCTGGATGAAACTTAACAATAACCAAAACTGAAAATAACACATCAGTTCCCTGAAGTTACAGACAATTGTTACAGTAACCCCAGCTGGTCCAGTGAAAATGTTAGGTGATCTGCTTTACTTGGCAGTTTTGTGTTTCTCACTCTGCCTGTGGAATTCCACTGCTTTAATTTCCATCATGCGGAGCGCAAATTTCACTTAGTCAATGCCCTTAGCGTTTATGTTCTGAACACTCAGGTTGCAAACAAAGTGAGTATTTTTTGTTTTGCTATCCTTATCAGCATGATACTTATGAATGAGGCATTTGGTGCTGTATCAGCGTTAAAACAGAAGATAAAAAAAATAAACACAGTTCAGCAAAGCCACACCTATATACACTTTACAGCAATCCACACCAATAAGCACTCCCCAGGAAATCACACCAATAAAAATTTCCAGCAAAACCCCATTTATAAACACTGTCCAGCAAACACACATGTATAAACACCAACCACCAAAACCCCATTTATAAACACTGTCCAGCAAACACACATGTATAAACACCAACCACCAAAACCCCATTTATAAACACTGTCCA
>JBBPDH010014945.1:0-11053 GCA_037974565.1 Clupeocharax schoutedeni
CCCCCCCCCCCCCCCCCCCCCCCCCCCCCCCCCCCCCCCCCCCCCCCCCCCCCCCCCCCCCCCCCCCCCCCCCCAATGTCTTCGAATGCCCCCCTTGACGCCTCCACTGAGTTCAGCAGTGACGAATTCTGTTTAGTTCTGAGTGTTAATGGTAATTAAGTCCAGCTCTGGTTAATTGTATGGAGTTCATTTCTATTAAACTATAATCAGGTCAGCGCAAGTTAGTTTTATTCAGTCCGGTTCATAATCATTTAGTTAAGTTTAGCTGGTTCTATTTCACATCTGCACATTTTTAGGACATCAGTTCAGTTCAGATCAGGTCAGTTCAGTGCAAATCCGGTTGCTATTAAATTCAGTGCAGTCCCGTTTAGGTTGGCTATATTCAGTTCAATTAAACTAATTTCAGCCGAGTTCGGCTCAGTTCATCTCACCTCAGTTTACTGCAAAATTGCAAATTTCATACTGGGCATTGCTGTGTGGTCACGGATATAATGTGTGGACCTGCCATCCCAGTCTCAGGCAAGGAAGGAAAAACCACTCAGGACAGGAAAGCTAGACAGTAACATGACTCACATGGGCAAACCATGTCCTTCTTTCTGGATTATTTCATGGTTATGCATCTAATTGCATATTTAGGCTATAATATCAGTGTAACTAATGAGAAGTCTCAGCAAATAGTACTTAAATATATTGTATGAGATCTGTGGTTGGGAGATACGCTCTCATTACACAGATATGAACGTGTGGGATTAAGGGATGAAAGGTATAGTTGAGAATGAGGCCATAGAAAGTTCAACCTTGAGACGAGTGAAACAAAAGGAGTCTAAATCACTGGCAGGTTATTACTACATCATAAACGCATGCTAAGCTTCAGTATAATGGCAATAGAGATAAACCGCATGATCTAAGGCAGCTTTTAGGGATGAATGGGTTATTAATTTTCAGTCACCTTCTCATAGACAAATGTGCAATTGGTGCGCTCAGATTTACTCTTATCGCTGTACACTAAAGTTCGCTAACAAACTCCCTAATATTAGTGGTGTCACCATCACAGAGATTAGCCTGACACGTTCTCTCCTTTCACAGGAGTTAATTACGTGCCTTAGCAAGCAAATGAGATTTAAAGTGGATTTAAAGGTGACGGGTGCATGCGGCAGAGTTCGGATACCATATGGCACAAATATTTTGCTTTTGGGAAAATGCCAGGCTGGATTCACAGAGTAGAACAAGGTGAGCGTTCATGAGAATTTGCATGGCTTACAGCAGGCCACCAGTTAACAGTGGTCATATGTTACAAGATTACCAGTAATCGGCACTTTGTTTGTCTGTTTTTTATTTTCAGTATTCAGTATTCAGTATTACTATTAATTTTTAATTCCTAAATGACCATAATTTCATAGCTCTGCCCATGAATCATTTAAGTGTGAAGTTCCTTACATAATTTTCAACCAAAGAAAACATGCATTTTTTATAGTCATGGTTTTACCGCATTACTCAAAATTGCATCATGCTTGAAGGATAATACTCATAATGCCAGCTGCTGCTTCATCAGGATTGGGCTCATGTGTGATCATAGATTCACACTTGTAAATATCTTTGGATTTTATGTTTTATTTAAAAAGGAAGGAATTAAAGAAAGTAATGCGCTCTTTATAAATGTATGGTGTTCCATCCTGTGAATCGCTCGTCTGTGTGTTCTCTTGAGTTTCAGGCCAAGTGACTGCGGTGGCGTCATCATCGCAATCGATGAGATCAGTGCTGGCCCTGAGGTCAGATGCAGAGATTGGACAAGAGGAAGAAAAGTGTGTGTGTGTGTGTGTGTGTGTACAATCACTGTGAAATCTCAGCCAAAGCGGTTGCAGTAGTGTCATGACCCGAATTGATGGGATCAGTACTAACCCTGAGGTCAGAGTTAAAAATTGGACAGAAAGAAGAAAAATCTGTATTGTGTCAGAGTATGTGTGTGTGTATGTTAGCAGATGTATGTGTTTGTGTATGGTAGTGGATGTAGCTCTGTGTGTGTTTGTGTATGTATGTATTAGAGGTGGGCATAGATTAATTTTTTTTAATTTATGGGGGCGTTAACGGTGATATTTTTTTTATCGCCGTTAAAGGCCCAGCACTAGTATGTATCTATGTGTGTGTGTTTAACCGATTCACCAAGTGAAGCAGGGGGCTGACACCAACCAGGGTTCTCAGGGAGTAGTGTGTGGTGACGGTACCTTACTCTAGGGTACCTCATTGATGAATCTACAATGCTGGGATTCGAACCCACAACCTTTTAATTGCAACCATGTCTATTTCTATTTTTCTATTATCTATTTCCTAGCCCTCTGCATATCTTCAGGAAATCTGCCGTTCAGGTTCACTGCTATGTTGATGGCACCTAGTTCTACCTGTCTACAAATCATTCTCCACTCCACCCTTTTACCCTCTATTCTTTCTGATTGCCTCCTTGAAAATAAAGCTTGGTTTCTTAGAATTTTCTCAAACTTCATAGTGATTAAATCAAGGTTCTCCTTTTAGGTACATAATCTATTTGTGCCAAGTTTTTCCCTGAAAGGTGACTGTTCTATAATTTCTATAATTTCTTAGGTGTCATCTTCGACAGTATTCTGTAAATATATAATGCCCGGCCCTCCCTCATGCATAGGTTACTGTTAGTTCAGAAATCTGCTGTCCATGTTTTTCCAAGAACCTCCACTGAACACATCACTTCAGGATTTTAAACCTTCACCAGCTCACAGTTCAGTTGATTTAAATCTCTTCATAACCCGGCACACCTGTACCTTTCTGACCTCGTACCCACTCTCCCACAGATCTTCCTCTTCCTCTACTCGCTGTCTCTCTGCTGGTTTGTCCACCATGGGGTTTAGATCCTTGTGCCTGGTGGGTAAGTCTCAACTGAAAACAATGCCCAGGCTAATTTTTTGTCCCAGTCCAGCCCCGATAATAATAATAATAATAATAATAATAATAATAATAAATAGAAGAAGCAGAAGAAGAATATGTAAAGAGTCCCAAAACTTTTACACAGGGCAGAGTTTGCTTTTCAGTGTTTTCAGTTCAGCAAATAAACAGTAGTTTTGTATAAAAATGAGCAGAAATGTGTAAAACAGGGATGTACAGCACACCTGTCCAGCGCCAGGTTTAGTGTGTTTCAGGAAGAACGACCCCATGCCTTGCAGGACCACAGCCAGACCCTCTGGTG
This sequence comes from Clupeocharax schoutedeni, assembly GCA_037974565.1. Lineage (NCBI taxonomy): Eukaryota > Metazoa > Chordata > Actinopteri > Characiformes > Alestidae > Clupeocharax > Clupeocharax schoutedeni. The sequence continues at coordinate 3,212 of JBBPDH010014945.1, forward strand.
CGGAGAATCCCCCAACATGGAGCACATCAGGAGACGTACGGTGTTTTGTAGGTAAACCTGAAAGAAAGTGACGGATGCTTCTCCATGACTGCACACACACTTCCACTGGAAAATCTTCACTGCTGCTACTTCCTGGGCGCAAACTACGTCCTCATATATTGTAGTTATTGACTAAATGAGCCTGTTCTACATTTCTAAAGAGTTTAATGTCACCCCGCCACTCCTCACATTCACTCAGATTTGTAATGGAGGAAAGTCAGTGTCAGGGTGCTCTCATGCCCATCATACCCCTCGGTCCTGCCCTTTTTAGCTAGGCTGCTTTAGCAAGATACACCAAAGTCCTAACTTGTGCTCCTTACAGATATAAATCATTCTCTGTGAATTTAAACAGAACTAACTCTGTTTTTTGTCTGAGGGAAACTGCTGCACACTTGTCAAGCCCGACTGCTCACCATGGAACCCAAGGTCACGTTCCCAGGCCTGCAATTACTGGGTCCCTGTGCCAAAATGCCCATGACTGGGTTGGCAGCTCATGATGTGCTCTGAGCATGTTGAGATTTTCACAGTGTCAGAAGTGACCATGATCAGAACAAAGTTTTTCCATCATTCCTATATAACAGCCCACTGGCCATAATTCAGATGACAGCACAGAGGCATTTAAACAACAGGGGCTGAAAAACAACCGAGTGATGGAGCTGCAAATTAGGTGCAGGGGGCGCTATTACTCTCTAGGGTATCATCGGGGACTCTGAGCTCATTAAAATGTGTGCAAAACTCACTCATTTGAGTTCTCTGGGGTCTTTACCAGCTAATGTTAATTGGGAGTCTGAAAGGCTTCCATGCTTCATATGTATTGTATTACAAAGGTCACAACCTCCACATCACAAATAATACACTGGATGCAACTTAGAGCCATTAGAGGTTCAGCCAGACGGTCCTACTGACAGTCCACTGTCCTCTATTGGGGATGTCCTCATGACGACATCATTACTGAATTTAAATTAGAGCTTAAACCAGTCACTTATTCCAGTGGGTGAAGAGGACAGAAGATCTGCTGTGTGTGGGAGTTAAACTGTGTGTGTGTCTCCCATCATTGTATACTGCACTTTTACATTTACGGCATTTATCAGACGCTTTTATCCAAAGCGACTTCCATTCCCTAACTACAGGGGAAAGTCTCCCTGGAGCAACTTGGGGTTAAGGATCTTGCTCAGGGATCCAATTGTGGTGCTGGGGGTAGGACTCGAACCTGGGACCTCTTGGTCTGGAGGCAAGTATCCTACCCACTGAGCTACCTCCACCCCGTGTGTGTGTGTGTGTGTGCGCGTGAAAGGTACATTGGTACAAGAATAAAATTATATATGGAATTAAATTAAGTGTATTTACATCATTTTACAATGAATTCCAAGCCACCCATATTTTCATTAAACTGAGAGGCACTTTGTTAGGCCTGGGGGTCCAGGGCAGGATATAGAGCCCAATGCTTTATTAGCATATCTCCAGAATCATTATGGCTAAAAACATCCAACAATCTTGGATCTTTCTTAGCAAAGGGTGAAAAACACCTTCAAAACTGACTTTCTTTGATCCAGTGATGCACCACCCAGTGCTGGACTAGCCATCGGGCATGACCAGCAGATGGTAAATTGGTCATGGCGAGGAATCCCGTCAGCAAACATCTCTGGTAGTAGCTAGATAGCAACTATGATGCCCTAATAGTAACCGCTGATACTTTTAACATCTTTAGTAGAAACCAACATGTGTGTGTGTGTTAGTAGATCTGTGTGTGTGTGTGTGTGTGTGTGTGTATCAGTGGCGGTTTCTATAAGACTACAAGTGGAAAAAAAAAAACGTCAGAACTATCACTTTTTTTATTGGTGTGAAACAAAAAAAATGCTCAGAATAATAAGCACCATTCCAGCTGTGGTGAAGAAGAATTTTATGGAAACATGTTTCACTATCATCCCCATTCATTACAATGTAAATCTTCTTAGACCCCAGCGGCTCATGGATTTTCGAGGTTTCAATGGATTCTAATGGTTAATACGTCCCACACGTAAAGCAAGTGACTGCCAGCTGTGATAGGGTAGTTCTCCTCTTCAAAATGACTGGTATAACACTCAGCACTTTTGTTTTCTTTCTATTCTATCCACTGAGCACTGACCTTGAGTGCGAGACTGAAGCTTCATACATAACAAAACGAGTATTATTTACTAATTATTTACTAGTATTTATTAATAATATTTCTTTTCATTTTAAATTTTATTATTCATCAATGAGTGCACAGAAAGAAGGGCATTAGCTTGTTAGCTTGACCGCTTGCTAGCGATCCCCACCACCACCCAGCCAAGCTGGGCACTTGGATAAAAAATCCCTGCTGGTATGACAGAGTGATTAACAACTTCACCAAGAAGACCAGGAGCAGGAGGGTAAAATTAATTTATAAGGCGAGAAAGAGGTTACATATGTTTTCTTGGGATTTAGAAATAATGTACTGTTGGAATAGTACGTGTTTACGTGTTTGTACGATATGCACAATAAAATACTTTTTATATTTTTTTTATACTTACTATGAGGAGATTGAGGGAAGAGCATAAGAGAGAAGATACATCAAAATGTGAGGCTGCAAAAGCAGAACATGGAGATGAAGTATTTAGGATCACTGGTGTGTATGTAGGCTGGTGTATATGTCACTGGTCATCACTGGTGTGTATGTAGGCTGCTATATAGAGAAATGGGGTCTCAGCTGGAAGGTGCATTTCCAAATGGGGACTTTTATTTCGTTTGTTGTGCATTGAGGATGTATGTGGATATGAAATAAGAAAAGATGAGATGGCTGGTTGCACATTATTTGTGTTTTTGTGGCACATTCCCAGGCAAAAGCATGTGGTTTGCAGTCTTTTTGTCAAACAAAAAAAAAAAACTTGGCAGATGTTAAGGAAACTTTCTCTGGCTGATGTACCAATCACAGCAGGTCTGCTTTAAGTAAATGGATACAGCCGCAAGTTGACTGCGACAATCACCTCTTTGAAAGGGAAATCACTTCTATGAAAAGGGAAGAACACACTGTGTTACTTATATATATATATATATTTTTCAAATGCATATGGAATGACTAATAATGCACATGATGTACGCACACACACAAACACACACACACACACACACAAACACAGACACACACACACAAGACAGGATGCTGAGGGACAGGAGCACAGGAAATGACTCAGCAACATAATGAGTGTATTTAGATGCAAGACAAAACAGTGCTTTCTCTTATTTACCTCAAAGTAGGGGCTGGCAACAAAAGCTCTGGACAGATCAGTGATAAAAACCCTCTTGATGACGTTTAGATGGACGGCAAGTCGAGAGATCAAATGGCTCGTCATTTACGGCTGCTCTCAAGCCTCTGGTGAATTGAGAATTCTTGAAGCCGCACAACAAAGGCAGATCCTTAAATAGTGTAAGAGATGTCTGGGGTGGAGTGCTATATCTGGGTCATTAGTCTTTGCTTTTATGCGGTTCGTACTCTGGCAGCACATGGCTGATCGCAGTGTGGATAAATTGTATGCAAATTGTATGAGACAGCAATGCTGGGATGGTAAGAACAAAGATTGCAAGGTCTATCTGACATTAGTTTTAGATCTACATACATTTTGGCAGATAAAACTACAGGAATGGAAACCTGACCATAGACAACACTATGTTTCTTATGCTACTTAATACTGTCCATCAAATACCATATTCTTAAGGTACATGTATAAAAAATCTGATTTTTATCTCTAAGGGGGTCTTTGTGGTTGCATAGAGCATTTAGGAGGGTTCTTTTGCCACAGTACAGGAGATCCACCACGCTGAATGTGGTGTGTTAAGACTTCAGTTGGCCCACAGGTTCTCTCTTAAGGCACATTTCCATAACCATACAAGCACCCTGCTTTATCTATACCATACTGCGATGGCACAAAACTTGCCGAAAACATTGATTGTCCAGTATATCTCAGCCTTGTAACATTGTTTTAGATGCATTAGTGGCTCCACTCATTGTTGACGGTTGTCGGCCCAAAACTGTGTCTAAGAATTCTTACTAGCGTTATTTGAATCTTTTTGAATATTTTTAGCCTTGCTTGAGTTTTGTAACTTTTTCTTGACATTCTTTACACATATTCACTCTACAAAAAAGGGCAGTGCAGGCTGTACCTGCTGCCGAGGCTCAGGTCTTTGGAGTGCAGGGGCCTTTAATGATTCTGTGGTGGCATCAGCCGTCTTTTACGGTGTGGTCTGCTGGGGCAGCAGAATCTCTGCTGGGGACAGAAACAGACTGAACAGGCTGAACCGGAGGACCAGCTCTGTTCTAGGATGCTCTCTGGACCCAGCGGAGGTGGTGAGTGACAGGAAACGGTTGGCGATGCTGTCATCCTTGTTGAATAACATCTCCCACCCTATGCAGTAGACTCTAACAGCACTGAGCAGCTCCTTCAGTGTTAGGCTGCTGCACCCACGGTGCAGGAAGAAGAGATTCTGCAGGTCTTTCTTTCCAACCGCTGTCAGTCTCAACAACAAAGACCTTGCAGCTGACCACACACACACACAGACTAAGGAACACACATATCCATGATAGTTTTTCTCGTGTGCAATATTTCTTTGAGTGCACTTTCCTGGAGCAACATGTGCGATCTTTGGGGTTGTATATTATATTATTATTATTACTGGGTGAAATGTGCAATTTATAGACATGCAAGTTATAATGTGTGACTATTTTGGTGTAATGTGTAGTTTCAGATCTTACTGTGAGGAATATGCAGTTTGCATCTGGTTCATTGTTACTGATTTTTACTGTAGCTTACTGCTTTTGTCAATACCTTCAATGTGCACAGACATACATAAACTTACACATATATATATATATGCTGCATAAATGACTATATTTATAACTTCATATTATTTGCATAGTCTGCTCTTTTATTCTATACTATTGTATAGTATAGAAGACTATAGTAGACTTTTGTGCTTACCACTTTCTGACTAATAAAGGCTTATTATTACGGTTCGGTCGGCAGCCATTAGTTGCCGCTGCTTTTCATTTCGTTTTCTGTTCATGTTTTTGAGGACTTTTATTTTGATTCATGTTCTGTCCTGTTTGTATCACGTGTTTTCTGTTATCACCTGGTCTGGTTTCGTGTTTAGTGCTTGTCACATGTTCTTGTGTTTCACCTGCCTTACGTTTTGTTCTGATTGGGTCTTGTATTTAAGTCCTGTTTTGTGTTATCCTCACCATGTTTGCATCGCCTCAGTTAGCACACGTCTTGCTCCTGTTCCTAGTTCTGTTTCCTGTTCCTGGTTGGCCTGCGTGCCTGTTTTGTTTCTTCTTGTTTTTCTTGAATAAAAACGCATCTGCATGGGCTTGCGCCCCCGACCCTGACATGAAAAACCTAACCCAGCTTGTTAGCAATGGCCTAAATCACCTTCACGTTTCTCACAGTGTTAAAAACAAATTTTCTAATGTCATAGAAAACTCTGAGTAAAATGTATCTTCAGCCCAAACTGATAGTAGTGCTTGTACTTTGTTGACTTCCCAGTTGTTCGTTTGTATCTCCATTGATGTTTTTTGCACAGTCAGCTGGGCTAGGGCCCTGCTGTCGAGCAGCACGGGTTCAGTTTGGGTACGGCCCACTTTACATGGAAAAACATGTTTGCATTACGGCACGATTCCTTATTCCAGGGGAAAAGTGCCATTAGACAGCATCATAGCTGGCTCACCAAAAAACACGTGGCAAGGTTTCCTTTCATTGACATAGGCAGCAGTAGCATAATCCTACAGGGTGTCACACATAATAAATGTAATATCCTATTCTCAAACTAGACCTGCAAATGAATGTACTGAATGACATTTCGCATTAACTTCAGGAAAACACTACAAAACTGACAGGGAGAACTGGTAGTACTTTGTGTGTGAAAGTGTTTATGCTTATGTCAAGAGACTGTAAATTATAACCTAAATATTTTTTTATGGACACAATAGTAAATATGACATTACATTAACGGACAGAGAAACTGCAATGGTCTGACAGCAGCAACCTTTTAGAGATATATGTATCCTTAAGGTCAGCATGAAAATGTAGCTATTTCTTCAATAAATCAGTGGAAAAGTAATAAAAGCAGAAAAAGCATGTTTCAGTCCTCTTCAATCCATACACAAGCAGAAAAACAAATTCCTTCCTTCAGAGCACACACTAGACTTCTGTCGATGTAGAAATTGAGGCCTGCAATGTTTTGGTAGGTTTCTCCCAAGTCAAAGACCTTAAATCATAGAGCTGTGGCTCACAGAATGACACAATATCTTTCCAAAACCCAGATTCATAGCAAGAACAAATTTTACTTTTACTCAGAGAGAGGTACAGGATGTATCCATCTTCTTTCCTTGGTCACATGGACTTTAACTGCTCTCAAGGGCATTTGTTTATTGCAGAATGAATTGCACCATTCATTTATAGATTGTATGATGGTTTCTGGCCTTTTACAAAGCCTTGCTCTCAGTATTTTTTTTCTTTTCCAGTTGAAAGGCACAAGATCAATACAGATTCTTAAATCGCTATTAGGACACCGGAGAGTTCCAGACCACTTGCTGGTAGGTTACTGTGATTTTTGTTATCAGTAATAGGTTCACTGTGTTTAATAATGCTATAAATGAACAGTTATATGTTTATGTATCCAAAGCTGGTTAACACACAATGTGCGTGCAAGTCAACTTAAGGGAGTAACCAACACTTTACTTCTCAGTAAAGTGCTGAGCCACTTCGATCCATCCTGGCATAGATTCCAAATCTCGGGCTGAAGGATGGAAGGATGGAGCGCAATTAAAGTGGCATTTGGCAGAAACCCTTATCCAGAGCAACTGCTCGAGGACACAATGGTTTATAGGCAAGAGATAAAGTCATTTGATCTTTTCCTCTCGCCATCTAAGTTCAAAATCAAAGTCAACTGGGCCTGATTGGCATTTGTCTACATGCCAGAGAGCATGGCAGGGCGTTAATCCTAATTGTGTAAATACACCTGCATGAAAGCTCCTGCACTAGTTATGTTTCTACACTCATTTATGTTTCTGATGAGAAACTGAGCCCATGGGACTGGATAGTGATTTAAAATACCACATTCTTCTGCCTGGTACACGTAGTACAATTTTGGGCTGGCCACAGACAAAAGATGAAACAATTATGTTTGGCTCTACGGTTCTCCTAAGAGGTTCAAAGATGACCATCATCATCAGCTAAGACATCATGTGATTGTTTACTTTCAGAAAGTTACGATGTCCGAAGGAACACCGGTGCACAGAATTTTCATTGGATTTTTCTCCACACACATTAAAAACTCAATTGCCAGAGAACAAGTTAACTTGTTAGCAGCAGCATTGAATGTCTCTCTGACGAGAATCTTGCATCTGCAAGAAGTACAGTGCCAGAAAAGCTGAGGGAGTGAGAGAGACAGGGTGATAAGTGAGGAATGCAGTGAAATTAAACAGAGATTTAAAACCAGTACATAAATATGCAAGTAAGTGAATCTGATGTAGGTTGGGGTGCTGAGTATTGAATGAAATATAGCCATTTGATGAAACCATTATATCCTGTTAAGACTAATCTCTTCCAGGACAACGTCTCAAACCACAAGCTGAGACGTTGGTTTGAGGACTGTAAAGGTATTTAGAGCAAATGCTATGCAATGGTCACTGCCTTTGCAGTGGCCATACCTCAACCCAACTTATGGGAGAATTTGTATGATGTATGATGGTGTGTGTGAAGGTGTGTAGATGTATGATGGTGTGTGTGAAGGTGTGTAGATGTATGATGG
>JBBPDH010014990.1:0-11051 GCA_037974565.1 Clupeocharax schoutedeni
CAGGGTATGAAGGAAAAGCTGATCTTAAAAGTCTCTGAGTCCAGAATCTACAGCCCACAGCATATTCTCTCTCGGTGCTAACAGAACTAGCGCTAGTGCTAACTCTGTTATCCGGGACAGGAGAGTTTAGAAAACCACGGCTACATTTGCGCTGAACCCCGTGCTGAGTGCGGCGAGTTCTCTCTGTTTTTTGAGAGAAACACAAACCCTCGTGGGGAGCACAGTGCGTGCCGTGTTCGGTCTGAAAGGCCGCGAGGCTAATGAGTGAATCTACCGGAGTATAGTGACTCTCAGATCCGGATCACTTTACTGAGTGACTCAGAGGGAGCCGAAGCCGAAAGAGGATCCGAGTATCCAGCTCTACCCAAGAGTATCTGCCTGCAGTTCTACAAAGTGAAACATCACACGTCTATACGCGTTAACTGCGTTAAAAATATTAACGCGTTATTTTTTCTGTGATTAATTAATCTAATTAACGCGTTAACTTCCCAGCCCTAATTATTTATTAATGTTAGCTGCAGCCTGAGAAATAATAATGTTTATTAAAAAATTGAGTATCTTGTCAAAGAAAGTACACATTCAACTTTCATGTTGTGTATTCAAACCATATTTGGGTTTCATATGCTGAATCACTTGAGTACATATGCCAGCTTTTCCATTTTCTTCAGATTCAGACAAGCGTGTTTCTTTTCCTGTCACTGTAGAACCCATGTTCTCACTGTGCTGCAAAAGTGTTATTGGCTGCAAAACATGCATTGAAACATGGCAACAAACGTCCCAGCACTGTGCAAAATGTAGAGACAACTCTTCAAATGCACCTTCAGTGACCAGTCTGACATGATCTGTTCTGAAATCACTTTATACAGAACAGTAACTTTCTGCTACTGATGTTGCAGTACTGTATTTGCACTTGTTCATTTTATGTGTTGCTTGTTCCAAATCTGCAATATACTTTTCAGGAATATCTCTTAGTGGTGTTTATAAGGTAAAGCAAGGCCTCTTTATATGGGGCAAATTCATTGTTTACGAATTCAGTGATATCTGGGTACTCCTCTGCAGAAACACACTCCGTTGTTACTTTGTCCTCTTCGGTTATAAACGGGTCAGTTCCAAAAGGAGAATGTGTTGTCAGTGAAGACACCCACTGTCTGAAAACTGGTGTGGTATTTCTTTTCCTGTTAAATTAAGAGGAATTGTTCAAATCAAGTTTGGCCAGTTTTGATCATTTACACGGTTGTTGACCTCTGACCAGAGACATTCAACAGTGTGGTTCTGAAATATTAGTTCATTATTAGTTTTGTTGAGTATATACGAGATTATTTGACAAAAAATACGGGGTGATTTTCGCCTTTGTGGAAGGTGTTTGTAAATACGGAGCTCTCTGCTGATTATGGGCTGAAAGCACCTCCTGTATGAACAGGGTCAATAAAACTCCTAGCCACGGTCCACACGTACCTGGTCCCACATGCCATAGCGTGTCAAGGCAGATCTGGTGGGTGTGATGAAACTGCCTGGACTAACAGCATTAGAAGTGTCCAGTAATTATTCATCTAAATAGCTTTGAAATGGTACCATCAAATAGTGTTTAGTCTCAGGCTGGTCTGACTATTATCCTTTATTTTAATGTAAGCTATGCTCAACCTACACTGATTAATTTTTCCGGGAATTTAAGACTAATCACAATGTTTTAAAACCTTTATGGGCATTTTAGAATGAGCAACAATCTTTTAACTGAAACTGTCAATTCCTAAAACGTGGGTAACCCCAAACATCACTAATTTTTCATTCTGGTCAAGATGCAGCTTGTGGCCCATGGACTCCGCTTGAACCCTTTAAGAGAAGAAAAGGAAATATATATATACATATAAACGTTGCTCAGCACAATTCCTCTCATCTCCTGCCACATATAAATAAACAGGCAGAATAACAAACCTGCTGTCTTGCTTCATGGTAAGGCTGATGGAGGGTCCCAAATACTGAACCAATGCGTACCTCTGCAGCATGTACTCCTTCATTTTACATCCGTATGTTGGCCCCACCTACAATATACATACATGCATGAAAAAAACTCCTCGAAAATAAGATACTGAGTCTATGTTTTCATTTTCAAATTCACACGCAGTTTAAGATAGAAAAGTGGAAATAAAGCAGGTATCTTTCCTTGCTGACAGCATTCGCCAGCTCCAGCTCTAAACGTGTGTCTGAACCACGTTCAGCACAAAATCTTCTGATACTCCTCACAGAAAAACCTCTGGATTCCCGGAACTGGTTTAACATCCTTGTAGAAATGTGAGTGGAGGACTACCCTTGCTTCACCATTTGTAATATGGTGTCGGTGTATGTCTCCAAAGTCATTCTAATATAAACCCGAAAGAAGTGTTGAATACCTGCCCTGCTTCCTTCCGCTGCACCTGTGTTTCCGGGACGTTTAAAGTAGCGCCACTTGTGCTGCATATACGCGCAGGCCCTGTACGGAACATCCGGTGCCTTCCAGAATAAGCAGAATAACCAGTCAGGACACAGGCAGAAGAGTGAGGCGATGGAGACATAGGGAACACTGACAGACACAACCCATAAATACTGGACCAAATCACAGGACAGATCTCAGGGCAGGTGAACACAAGCATAGACCTAAGACACATATCAACTTAAAAGTCCCAAAAACCCAACAAAGAGCAAGAACAGGACAAGCACAACAAAACGGAACAGAAGAGCTGACCATGACAGGTACACTAGAACAGAGTTCACCTAAACTCATCTAAACCTCATGTATAATAAACATTTTAAATGCTTGTTTTTAGATATTGTTATTTTTAAATCTATAAAATGCTGTTCACTGGTGAGTTGTGCTACTTATGCCTGGTTTCCCATAGTCTAGACTCTAGAGGAACCAAGGCTCAAAAGGACCTATTCTCATTAGGGCTACAGCTACTGCATCTCCTTTAATTACTGTCATATTTACTCTGGGTTAACATTAGTCCTGCGATAACATTTACTATGAGCTGAACCAGGACCCCATTCTCCGCTTAAGGCAGGGTTTTAACTACCTACATATAACTATGTTGTAAAAAAATTTTATAAAAAAATAAAAATAACTACATGCATATCACATTTCAGTGCGACTCAAGGGTAAACAACTTCTCAAAATATAAAGGAGCCCAAATGGGACTCACTCTTGTTTTCTAGACACCATTTGGCACGTGGGTTTGCTCACCACTGCCCATAGAGCTCTATTGGCCAAGTCTGAAAGATCTATTTACGGTAAGTTCTGTCCAGGCTCGTCTCGCTGGCTTCCCAAAAGCTTAAAACATGCTCAGCTGGCGGAGGGCTCTGAGCCTAAATCGAGGAAGAGGTCATGTATGGTCTATGCTGAGAGCAGACTCACTTGTGCAGATAGACCATTGTGAACCCACTGCCCCCAGAAAACAGAGCTCTTTCTCCAGCTGCAGACATTTTCGATGCCCGAAGTTTGTTTACTTAGTTTTGCACTGGAGCTCTAAGGATAACGTAATGAACAAATAATAAAAGTAACCACCATTTAACATAATACAAAACCTCGTGTTTTAAAACACATAATCAGGGTTTTTTTTATCTTAAAAATGGACAAAAACCATTTTAGTGGAGCCAGGAAATAGCCGCTTTAATGTGAATAGATTACCCAGAGCCCCTTGCTCATGCAGCAGTTATTGAGGGAGTACAGGCATTACCTGCCTGCATGCCACAACCACCCCGGTTCCACCAATCAGAGTCCAGGTACAGTCTCAGTTATTAAAAGCTCTCCTGTTGAACATGTAGCCGTTTCTCTGGAGACTGGGGTATTCAGGCTCAGTGGCATTAAAGACAGAGCTACGCAGAGAGGGGAGTGGGACAGAAGTAGAAGCACAGCCATAAAACTCGATAGGGACTACAGTCCAGACCGCACGGGGTATAGTATAATGTTTAGAGTGCAGTGTCTGTTTTCAGAGCCTATAGCCTGAAAGTACAAGGCAGCTCTGAACAGTAAGGTATTTTCCAAAAGGACACATTTAGCACAAGAGATGGTACTGAAGCTGGATTTCTCTTTATTCAAGCAATTCTTCATGAATCTCTTTCAGGGCTGATACCTTATATGCACTGTGCTTACGCCAGGGCCATACACATGTACACAAACATACACAAATAGCTGCACTAGGTCATGCTCACGAGTGAGAGAGAGAGAGAGAGAGAGAGAGAGAGAGAGATCAGCTTAAAGTATCCAGCTACTAATGTGTCCATATAAATAAAGGCATAACTGAAATAAGGTTCCTTGTCCAAAAAAACGCTGGTAGTTTCATACAGAACTCAGATTAGAGGGGTCTAAACATGGGCTTCAGGTCTACTTTTATGATTTTTTCCTGTAATTTGTTAATATGATTATAAAATTATTATTTGAACATGTTTGGTATTTATGCAGCAGCGTAAGTTTGTAGCCACTGGACCGACTGAGATGGTTCAGAATGACTCCTTATATAGACATCTATACAAACATGTCACTTTTTTGGAGATGTGCTCTTGTATGAACTTCACGCTCAGGCTGCACAAACAGCAGTTCATGGTTTGTTTTCCCGACATCCCGACAGTCTATAAACCTAAGGAGAAAATAGTGGGTCCCGTAGCTTGCTGTACCGTACTGATTTGCAGCATGTTCTTCTTTCGTGTGGGTTGAGTTTACTGTACTACATCAAAGCTGTGAGACTGTACGTGATAAACACTGCTCTTGTGTTCTACTGCTTAGGCAGGCCTTTTCAGGAACAACAGCCCCTGTGGCTTGATCTTGATGTTCTGAATAGTATTTATTTATTTCTGGCTAATACCTGTTTGTTTCCAGGTGTTCTGCCATCATGGCTGCCAACCAGAAAGCTTAAGGGCATCAACAGCGTTTGGAATTTGATACAGTCCCATTATCACACTCTTCATATTCTGAACATATTCTACTGCAGATGAAATATAATAATTACAGGTGGGCGTAGATTCGTTTTTTAAATCTAGATTACATCTAGGATACATTTCACTGTGTGTTGTACTCGTATGACTGCATGTGATAAATAAAGAATCTCTTGAATTAATCTTATTGTAATCTTGAGATTAATCTAGATTAAAATGCCCCCCCAATGATCCCAGTGCCTGTTTCTATAGAGTAAAACATGAATCTGCCTCCAAATATTCTCCCAGATCACTTTAATTTTAATCTAGAGAGAGAGACAGAGAGAAAGAGAGAGAGAGAGAGTGAGAGAGAGACAGAGAGAAAGAGAGAGAGATACAGAGAGAGTGAGAGAGACAGACAGAGAGAGACAGAGAGAGAGAGAGAGAGAGACAGGAGACAGACAGAGAGAGAGAGAGAGAGAGACAGACAGACAGAGAGAGAGAGGGACAGACAGACAGAGAGAGAGAGACAGACAGACAGAGAGAGACAGAGAGAGAGAGAGAGAGAGAGAGTAAATCGGCGCTAAAATATCAAGTTGAAATTCATCATAGCTAGTGTAGTACAGACCCAGCGTTAACGGCCCAGCACTAATTATAAAATTCTATTTTCTGTTTTTAAGTACAAAATTACTAATGAGTGCCAAGTAAAACTGTACCATGTAGCACTTACCAAGCAGTGCCCAGCAGACTGATGGGGTTTTGTGACTGTGCTTAACCAGTAAACAGCAAGTGATGTGTTTTCTCTTTCCTCCCTCCGTGTGTGAGATTGTGTGATATCTTTTGCTGAAACAATGATTTCTGCTTCTATAACAACGCTTCTCTCTGGGGGATATGACGAAGCTGCAGAGATGGGAGGTTAGTAGGGCACCGCTGATGGCCACAGTGTTGGCATGATGGAGTCACATGGAAATTCCTGTCCCCCTCACCCACCCCACTGTTCCCATAAACAGGCAGCTCCGTGGTGACGTCTGTGTGACCTACTTCTCTGTGGCAGGTCTCCTAGGGTCCCACTCGGGTGAAAGAACTGCCCCACTTCAGCCTGGATCGCCTGCTCACATTCTGATGCTATGGCCCCAGATTTTACATGCAGATGATCTTTGGAGGTCAGCCAAAGAAGTTGCTCCCAGTAGGCATTCTGTCTGGCCCCTCCTGTCCATCCCCTCTGACGCAGTAACCCAATACCCTGGACAGACCCCTACAGGTCCAGGGACAGAGAAATGGGCTTAGCCTCACAAACAAGATCAGACTTGTGTCTGGTCAGTGAGCAATCACAGGAGGTCTTCAGTCACTGAACATACAACACCTCCTGACCTCTCTCAGGCGACTCCTGTTTTCTCATTTAAAACGGCTCAGCCCTCTAAATGTGAGGGTCACTGCAGACGAAGCTGTTTCAGTAAGATGACTGTTATATGTGCAACACTAGAGGTTAAAGGTATATAAAGCTTGTTGGCACTAATCTGTGTGTCGAGTGATGTGTCAGCATTGAGGCGGCGCTGACCCACACGACTGCTGCCGTCTCTCGCTACCTCCACTCACCCGCCAGCGTGTCCACTCCTGGCCAGACGCAAAGAAAGGAAACAGAAGCCACTTGCTCCATCACAGTCCATGCACTAGGGCTTCTGGGCATAGCCGCTAAATCCGCCTTAACCTCGTGATCCTGCGTTTAGATTACTGGAGGTGAGAGAGCCACTTTGTGAGCGAGATTACCCAGGAATCCACATATGGTTCAAAGGGGTAAGCCATGAAGGACTGGTCCCTAGCCGTGTGGCTGATGAAGTGTAAAGAACAATGCCGATCTCATGTCCTCTGTGCATTCTGTTCAGTAACTGTGTAGGGTTTAAGCAGAGGCCTAGGGTCTGCCCCACCTACCACAGCCCACTGCCCCAGACAGCACCTACCCCATCGAACTGACCTCTGAACATCCTGGAGCATTATTTACATTTACTAACTATGACCAGTGATCACCACTGATCAAGCTGAATGTTCTCCTCCCAGAATCACACGCACAGATGCAGCTTCATCATGCAGATGAACTGAGCTTGTTCACACGCTCTGCTTTCTAGACTATTTTTAGCTGGTCCAGTTGGCATGGGCTCCTACCCTCCATGACATACTGCACGAGACCTCTGCAGCTTCTGCTTATGCCTGCTGCATGTCCATGTTGGGACATCTGACCCTAAAACCCACTCGTCCACTTCCTTTGGACTGTAGATGTGGAGGGCTAACAGAGGGAAAGGGCTAATCCCTGCCCATGACTCTCCAGACTGAAGGCCTGCTACAAGCCTCACGCCTCCAGAGTAGATTTCACTGCCTAATAGAATTAGTCAACTTACCCCTCAAAGACTCTCGGTCAATTAGAGTTTAGCTCAAATACCATATGCAGTCTCCCAGGGTTTCCATGACAGGCACTTGTGGCAAATGATATGAACACTGCCCTCAGTTTCATACAACCTTCAGCTAGAAAACAATGGACTGGTGAAAAAAAGGTCCCCTGTGAAATAAAAAAAACACGTGTTTGTTATTTGTTTAAAAGCTAATGTTAACATAAGCAGGAGGACACCCACATTAAGAGTGTTGTTGGTTAATCGGTTATAAGGCAGCTAGGCTGAGGTTTATTATGGACATCTTAATGGAAGATGAATTATTGAAAGAATCTTTTATGAGAGTCTTCTCTTGTTATGTTGTCACCTTTAAATATTTAAATAAATTCAAGTGGTTACTTGAAGGACCAGAATTTATACTGTGTGCGTTGAGTGGTTTTATGTATCAAAAACTTAATTTGTACATCATCATATTCCAACCTTTTCACACAGCAGGATAGTGGGTCCCAGCCCCTGCACTAGAGGCCCCTCTGTCTTGTACATATTAGTGTTCTCCTGTTCTTAAACACCATGGTCTTAGCAGCAGACGGGGCCTCCATGGCCTCCAATCTCATTCAGATTGAAAACACCTCAAAAATTCTTCATTATGTTCCTTTGACCGTGTGGCAGGGTGTATTATCTAGCTGAAAGAGGTCACTACCTTTGGACAATGTCTCAAGGGCACTCTGACTGTTCTGCAACTACACCGTCTTATACACAGCAGGCCATGAGACACTGTGTGTTCTGAGCAGTGATTGGAATAACGGCGCTATAAATAAACGGCGTTACTAACGGCGATACTTTTTACAGTAATGAGTAATCAAACGAATTCCTGTTTCCTCATTACACCACCGTTACACCGCCGTGACACCACTGTTACACCGGCGCTACACCGCCGTTACACCACCATTACACCGCTGTTACACCACCGTTACACTACTGTTACACCACCGTTACACCGCCATTACACCGGCGTTACACTGCCGTTACACCACCATTACACCGCCGTTACACCACTGTTACACCGCCATTACACCACCGTTACAACACTGTTACACCATTGTTACACTGCCGTTACACCGCCGTTACCGTTACTGACGATAACGTGTTACTGTAACTGAGAACACTGACGCGGTTTTCATGCGAGCAGTGTCTCTCTCAGCCATAGCACCTCTCTCTCTCTGGGGGGTGTGTGTGTGTTCGGGGCCGGGGCGGGACACAGAACCAGTTGATGATTGCCTGTAAACACGTGGTGTAACTGAGAACGCCATGATTGGCTTAGAGTGAGTACATTGTTTGGCAATCAGAGGCAGAGTAGTGCGGATGTTCACACATACACACACACACACACACGGTCAGTTGCACACACACACATGGTTAGTCGCACACACACCAACATCCAGGAGTCACAACGACGGCGAGTCCAGCAAGTTCAAAGCTAGCTTCTGTGAACTGGAAGTATAAGCGCTACTCTTCCCTCGCGGAGGTGAACGGCAGAAATGCTGAATTTAATAGCTGTCGCTCATGTTTTACAATAGTGTAGATTACAACATTACAATAGTGTAGATTCGTGTACGATGTTTTATATTTATTTTATAGTTGTATTAAATTAGATTTTTTTAAGTAACGCAGTAGTTACTGTGCTGGTAATTAGTTACTTTTATAAAAGATCTTGGGTACGTGCCCAACACTGGTTCTGGGATCCTTTCGTCATAGACAGCATGGAAGAGTAGCTCTTTTGTGGGATTAGATCAGATGAGCCAGCCTTCGCTCCCCATGCACTTCGGTGATCATGTGACACGCACGCCCCTGCTGCTGTTTTACTGGCTGTCATTCTTAAGGCCACTTTTGTTAGGCACCCCACAGGAACTGCCATCATGGAATGGACCCTTTGGTAAAAGTTTACATCCCTTGTGAGGGCAGTTTGATGTAAATTTGATCATTGATCAAAAGTCCTATATAAACTAAACATATCTGGCTCTGGAAAGGTTAGTACACAGTTTAATATGCATCCAGCTTAGTCCAGCTTGCAAATGGTTCACCAAACCTCTCCAGCCAGCATCCACAGAACTGTATGATCAGAAAACACGCCCGGTTATGTTTGCCCTCACAGAGTTTTTCTAAAATAGATCTGTCAGAATCCTGTATGTGATGTGTACACAAACATGACTAGCCTGGTGTTTGATTTTCTACTAATCCTCTTCCAGCAGCTGTCTAATCCCTGATCAGGTGCCTTTCAAAGTTTAGTAGGGCACTCGCTCACAGCCGCCTGGTGCTCTTTTGCGCTGACCTATGGTCAGTTCCCCTTACTGTAACTCACAATAATATATTTAAAAGCATCTGTAAAATGGTCGGCATGGACGGGAAACCTCTCTCAGTCCTGTCATGTGCAGATGGATCGGGCCCCTCCTGCTGACACGGAAAACTACTCAGGGTTGAGTGAGAATGGAGGACAAAGCTGGGACAGTGCCATCGGCAAGCCAGCAGCTGCCTGGGAGGAGGTCTAGCAATCTCTCCAGCCCACCTGTCGCCCAATTCAGCGCACACCTGGTTAAGCAAACAGCAGAGAAAACACACATGCTCATTCACAAACAACCACACATGTACATGCCCACAGGCCAAAGCAGTCCGGTAACCTCTTCCAGAGGGGAGCTGTGTACATTTTTAGCTTGTTTGGATGGTTTTACTATTTCTGATAGTGTCCAAATGATCAAATTATCAATCTTCCTGGAATTAAGTCTCACGTTATGTACAATATATGTGTAAGTACAAGCTAATTCAGGTTGCATTAGTAATGTCTGGTGAGAATATCATTACCCGTAGTTAATAAATCCTGAATTGAGTGATAACTGTACTGTGAAAACATGTGAAACCACCTTTATAGCTTCCATTAGACTGTGGAAAGGTTCCTGCAGGTTCCTGTTGACTGAAAATACTGTTATGAGGAACATAGACTCATCTGAGCTTTGGGTAAATGGGTGTTTCCGTATCTTCTGACCCAGCAACTGAATAGAGATCACATGCTTTAATCTCAGCCAGTTGTTTTTGAAGCATTTTCCACAGCATCAAAAAATGACTGAAGTCTGCATCTGCATCCACAGTGTGCTGACAGTGGCACTTCACCATAGTCCAGCGAGTTCTGAGGGCAGACCACACCTGTGCATGTGAGTGTGTGCTTCTGGTTGAGGGTGGCGCAGCTGAATGCCACCTGTAATCTCGCCCGAGAACGATTTCCTGCATCGCTTTCTTCAGTGAGAGCCTAGCAACAGCGATGCCGGGGTAACAAGCCTCCAATGACGCAATATCCCGGAGACAATGCCCCACAGTAACCCAATATTCCCTCATGTGGGTTTGAGTGAAGTGTCTATGGGGGAATCCCGACAGATATATTTACCGTCGTGTTCGATGTGAAAGGAATGCGCCTTTAATGTGATCGAGAGAAGAATAAAACTTTGGTCTGATGTCCATCCAGGAGGCAGAATATACTATTCAATACGATCTTATTCATCTTGCGCTTATTATAACCAAAGTTGTCACAAAGCAGCTTTACAGAATCCAGGTCCAAGTCCCTAGTGAGCAAGCCAAAGGCAACACAGATTCTGGTTCAGTCTCTGGTCATCTCCAAACTGGACTACTGTAATTCTCTACTGGCTGGACTTCCACAGAAGGTAATCAAACCGCTTCAGCTGATTCAGAATGCAGCTGCCAGGTTAGTGTTCAACGTTCCTAAGTTCACTCACACCACACCTT
>JBBPDH010015001.1:0-11051 GCA_037974565.1 Clupeocharax schoutedeni
AAGAACACTGGTAAATAAAAACACTGGTAGAAGAACACCTGTAAATAAAAACACTGGTAGAAGAACACTGGTAAATAAAAACACTGGTAGAAGAACACCTGTAAATAAAAACACTGGTAAAAGAACACTGGTAAATAAAAAAGAACACTAGTAGAAGAATACACATAGAAGAATATACATGTAGAAAAGCACTGGTAGAAGAACACAAGTTCCAACCATAGCATGGATGTTTTCAGATCCACGAGAAGCTCTTCTCTTGATTGATTAAATAAAGTAGGGAATGGATGGGAACTGGGAAAAACTGTTTTTTCTCCTAGATTTTAGAGCATTAATAGCACCTGTATTTAACAGAATATTAAATATGTTTTGTACCCAGAGGAAAAGCTTTTTGCACCATTGTGTTTACATAAATTTCATATGGACTGAAGGAAATAGACCATCCTCACAAAGCTTCACTACGGACGTTTTCATTTCTCCTTTAACAATGAGATGTGGAGTTTTGTTCTGTGATTATGTTATTATTTTTGTATTGTTTCTGCTGTATAAAAGAATGCTCTGTATGTCCTTGTTCATTTAAACTCACGTCTATTGTTTAGCCTGAATATAAAAGATTGTTTGATTAATAATATAACAGCACTAAATACACTCTACACTTCAGAGCACGTATGTGTACGTGTGCACGTGTGCGTGAATGTGTGCATGTGCATGCGTTTGGGTGCATGCGTGTGTGTGTATGAATAACATGCACATGATAACGCTGCGCTGAGCACACTTAGCATTCAGACCAACAACACACACACATACTTTCTCGTCACACTTTCAGAATACTTGAATAGAGAACACAATGAGATCAGGAGGGAAAGATGAAAGGGAATGATATAGAGAAAGAGAGACAGAGAGATAGAGACAGATGCAGAGAGAGAGAAACCATGTGGTTGCTATGGTATTGGAAATAATTGGCAGGGTTTTGTTTAGCGGTTACTGTAATATCTCTCATACCTGCAAGGGGTCGTTGTGGTGTTCCAGGTGAACGCTAGGAAACCTCTGGTGGCTGTCAGGTGGTTGCTGTGGTTTTGGAAGTGGTTGCTAGGTTGTTATTAGAAGGTTGAAGTGCTATTCCAGAGGATTTCTTGCCAGTTGTTATCTCATAGTTGTAGGGATGTGCTCGAAAATTGCTCCAATGTTCCATTTGATTGCTGGGGTATTGCTCATATTTCATTTTTGCGTATAAAAAACAATACTTCAATACTTAAGGTGGGCAGGAGACCCCACCTAAAATGTTACTGAGGGCTCCAGCTATTCAGAAACAGTCCCCAGAAGGCCTTCACACCTTACACAAAGGTTTTGGGTTTTTTTTGAGGTTAGGATGCTTCTGTAATAAACTTTTATTAATTGAAGTTAGGATAGGAACACTGACTTCTGAACGGTTGTTCTGTAGTGGCTTTTTCCTAAATTAGATCCTAAACTGCCGATACCATGGTTACCAGGGAGCCAATAAAACATATGCACATGTTCTACCAAAAAATTGGTTTGAGGGGCTAAAGAGGAGCAGTTTACCTAATATACCTAGTGATGTTTGAATACATCACATGAAGAAACTGTTCTCTGTGTTTCAAAATTGTACACAATTCACTGTGTATGTGCGGATTAGCTCTACATGAATCATTCAGAAGTGGCGTTATTGGAGAAATCTGTGCCAGAGTTAAGTGGGGGGTTGAGGAAGCCTGCCTGGCCTAATGAGGGAAAAATTCAGGACTGAGCTGCTTTTAGACATTACTCTACATTACTTATCCTGATCAGAGCACTTCCAGAGTGCATTAGGGCCGTCTGATACTCCTCCCAGCTCTAATAACATCCCTTCTTTGAAGATGTGTATTAAACTGGACATCTGGACAGCCAGTACTGGGCCAGGGAGGAACCCTTTACATACTTTAAGGAGTGGCCATAGCGGTGTTGGAGCTCATTGTTAAGAGGGGATTAATGGAGCAGCTTTTTGACACTAAGTGCAATGTTGCACGTTTGTTTTCCTCTTTGATCTTTAAAGTTCAATACTTTCATGCTAAAGTCATTAGCGTACCACTATAGTGGAGATAGGAATCTGAAACATCTGTTTGTTTAAAAAGCTCTTTGATTTTTTTTGGTGGAGAGATAAAATCAGTGGTAACAAAGCTGCACCTGATTACGTTGGTTTGGTTTTTTAACTAAATTGTACTATCGTGGCAGTCTCCGGCAACAGCTAATGAGTCACCAGAGGAGCAACATGGAGCAAGGACGACTGGCAACAAATACAAATGGGCAAATCTGATGGCTGACCACTGCAGAAAGTGGTCATTTTCCTACAGGCCACAAGTCTTTACTGTGTTCTGGCAGCAACAATATAAAGGATATCATAAAACAATTACAATCAATTTTTCCATAATTATACAGGAACAACAGTGGCATGGAAGTTTTGAATTATATTTTATCTTACTGGTTACAGTGTTGCTGTGGGAGCAATTATCTCCCCACAGTTTATCCCAAACCCACGCCCATGGAATCTTACCAGCTGAATGTTTTTCTATCAGGACTGGTTTTGCTATTGTGGACTTTTATTATTTATAGTGTTGTTTGAGTCCCACCCCACCCCAATTCTTTGAGTGATGCAAACCTACCCGAGCTAACTTGTTAGCAATGTCTTCACATTTTTCACACAGAAAACTCTCAGAAACATATCTTTAGCCCAAATACAGTGGTGCAAAAAATTGTACCACAAAAGAAGAGAGATCTGTAATTTTCATCATAGGTACACTTCAACTGAGACACAGAATTTAAAATACAAACCAGGAAATCACATTGTATGATTTTTCAAGAATTTATTTGTAAAGTGGTGCAGAATATAACTATTTGGTCAATAACAAAAGTTCACCTCAATACTTTGTAATGTAACCTTGGTTGGGAATGAGAGGTCAAATGTTTTTGTGCTGTCGCTGAGCAAGAGAGACTTTCAGCTCCCTCCACAGATTCTCTATTGGATTGGTGACAGGAGACTGGCAAGAACCTTGAAATGCTTTTTACATAGCCGCTGCCCAGGCATCATTGTGATGCTGGAAGTTCCAGCCATGTTTCATCTTCAGTGCTCTCACTGATAGAAGGAGGTTTTTGCCCCAAATCTCATAATACATGGCCCTTTCCTTAGTATGGATAAGTTGTCCTGTCCCCTTTGCAGAAAAGCAGCCCCAAAGCATGTTTCCTCCCCCACGCTTCACAGTGGGTATGGTGTTCTTGGGCTGCATCTCAGCATTCTTCCCCATCCAAACACGGAGAGTGGTATTTATACCAAAGAGTTCTATTTTAATATCATCTGACCACATGACATTCTCCCAATCCTCCTCTGGATCATCCAGATGATCTCTGGATGATGATCATCCACAATCGCTGTCTGCCAAATACTTTTTTGCCCCAATGTAGATAGTAGTGCTTGTATTTCATTTGACTTTGTAATTAGTGTGTAATTCCATTGTTGTTTTTTGCACAGAGAGTAAAAATAATTGCCTCTTTCCAAGCCTGTCTGATGTCATTACGAAATTAATTGACAAAAAGAAAAAATGTGATGCAGTCAACTTGGCACTGCCATGACAGCTTGGGTAAGGGTCACTTTATTTGTAATAGAAAACCTTTTTTTTTGTGATACAGTGTAGTTCCTGCCAGTAGAAAAGCACCAATCATGGGGTGCGAAGTTGGGTTGAAATTTTTTGACGTTGTGATCCAGTGTGATCCACAATACAGTGTGATGTGCAGTAAAAATGTGAGGCTGCTGATGTGTGAAACCCATTAGACATTTTTCCATTTTAGGCCTCTTCGTCAAACCCCCTTTATACAGGGCCTTCCACAGCAATTGCCTCTAAAGTATTCCTCTGTTTGGCACTGAATGGCTGATTAGGTTAAAGTGCTGAAAACTTTCAGTCACAGCACTTTCTTCAGGGGGGCAGTGGGTGCTCAGGACGGTCTTGGGTATGTTTAATTACAGTCTCACCAACACCTGCCAGGGAACGCAGGGAATTATTTATGAAATAAGTTTGCATTACTGTGCTGTTCCATGACCTAAATTTGATCTCTTCATTAACACGAGAATGAGTCTATAAGAGGGCTTTACTGGCCAGTGTGTGTCAGCAGCAGAAATGGGCTTTGGCATGTTGGAAACTGTTCAAGACTCCCACACTTTTAATCACACCTGAAATTTTGATCAGAACTCCTTGGTCCAGTCCAAGAAAGTAGCGCAATACACAGTACGTACACCAACACACAATACACAAACCAACATATAGTATTTGCACCAATACAGAGTACATACATTAACACACAGTATATACACGAATACACAGTACAGTAATCCCGTTTTACACAGATTCAGTCTAATGCAGATTGAGAACCGAACTGTATTACCGGCAAAGTCCAGCGGTGGCAGTAATACACTGATAAGTTGTCAACCACCATAAAAAGAAGAAGAAGAAGAAGCTGCAGCAGCATGTAGCATGACTGCTCTATGTCTTGTCCTTGTATATTAGTCCTGGTATTAACCCCCCATCCTCAATTTCAACAGTTATTTAGTAATAGTAGGCGGTGACCTGTCTAAATATGCGGGTAGAGAGAGTTATTTCAGTGTTTCTTTTGTGTACGAATCTTTGCAAGCTGTTAATGCTAACGGGTTTTTAAGCAATAAAGTTTTCTGATTCTGTTCATTTATTTACCTTTACATGTTCTTTAAGGGTAATGCATTAAACTTAAATAAAAATTAAAGTGTTCTGCTTGCATTTACAATAAAAATAGTCATTTTTAGGCATTTTTATCAAAACACAACAACATGGCTTTTCGCTATATGCAGGTGCTTTTGGAATATTTTCGTAAGGATTACTGTATATACATTAACACGCAGCATATACACTAACACACAGTACAGACAGCAACACGTAGAATATATATAGTATATATATCAATCAGTATATGTCATATACTGGAACACATTGGAAATATACTGGTATTAATGTATTGAGACAATAGGGCGCAGACGCTCCTCGCCTATGTACTCACCATGGTGCTGAATGGACAGCTCCCCCTCACTAGGAAGAGTGAAGTGACAGCAGAGCACTGTTTCAGCACCACTGGTATGGACCCACTATCAGCATGTGGAGGGGGTAGTCCAGCTTGACGCAATGCATCTGGGTCCCTTTTCAGTGCTCATCATCAAGGAGGAGCTGGGTGAGTTTAAAAGGGGACCTCAGTGACTGCGTGGGGAAAACTGTTCCAGCAAATAGCTGTTAACCTCACACAGATTCCAGCCCAGAGGACCTCACCCACACATGGAGTCACCATGCTTGTTGGTTTATGAACTATGTGTGTATACTGAGCATTGGTGTATATACTGTGTTAATAAACAAAATATACTGTACATTGGTGCATATCCTGTCTGTTGGTGTATTAACTGTGAGTTGGTTTTTAACTGTGCATTGATGTATATACTGTGTGTTACTATATATACTGTGTATTACTGTATAAAATGTGTTCTAATTAACTAATATACTGTGTATATACTGAGTATTGGTGTGTCTGTTGTGTGTTAATGTATATACTTTGTAAACTGATTTGAGTTGCTTTGAGTGCTTGGAATGTGTCCTGTTCTTAAGCAGATTGTCTTCGTCTGACCCTGACCGACCTGCACCTCCACATCCCACGGGAATTCTGTTTCATTAATAAAGTCTGAGGGCGTCCAGGTTAATAATCTGTTGGAAGCTCATTAATCGGGCTGGAATGTTTTTTGCTGGAGGACATAAAGCCAGCACAGCAGAACCTTTAGCACAATACAGCAGATCTTCAGAAGTAGGATTCACTGCTTATTATGTCTTCTCAGAAAGCAGTTCGGTTCTATTCTGCAAACACGTCATTTTTCTTCATCAGTGTTCGGGGTGTATTGCGTGTGAGGGTTTTATTTCAGGTCATTTTTCATTTAAATAAAACTGTGGGGATCATTTCAGCACAAACTTAAACCCTATTATTTATACTGACTGTCCTCGGGAGATCTGAGCGTGCTCTGTCTGCCGCTCTGCTGTCTCGTAGGACAGTGGTTGTCATTATTCATATTAAACATAGTTTGGACTTTAGTAGAGCATGAACAATTGAAGGTGCCAGGGCCAAAAACTTTGAATTAGTTAACTTGCAGTAACAGCATAGACACAATTTCTCAGCTGTGCCAGTGTTGGACATCAGAAACCTGCATGTTCACTCTGATCCCGACTGCTGAACAACTGTATGTAATGATGTTGATGTTATCAAACCTGAAGGAGACACAGTCCAGAATATGGACGTCCAAATATACTGTTTGTGGTTTTGTAGACAAATCTTTTTTTGCTGTTTTATCTTCTGCACTCCTGTAATCTTGGCCCCAGTGATGCAACATAAACAGTTTGTGCTTCCAGTCCAGCAACTGTCTGGTAATGGAAATCTTTCCATAGGTATACCGGAGCCACACTGTACCTAAACCATACTGGAAGTTGTAGTATGCTTCTATTGTAACAACTATTGTATCAACTGAGCCATTTTTGTCATTTTGGTCTTAAATTTTCTTGTGTCTTGTGTGGTGTCTGTCCTCATTGTTAATTAAATCTATGAAATTAATGATTCTGAAATTAAATCTTATGAAAGAAATGTATCAGTTTCTTTCATAATCACTCTTATTTGTATAATCAAATTATAAATATTAAATGATTTCATTTCTAAATAAGAAGGTAATATTAATCCTGAAGGTTTATTAACAAAAATTAATAGATTTTGGCATCAATCAGTTTTAGAGCGAAATCAAGACAACACAGATAAGCGATCAAACTCATATCAGAGAATTTTTTTTGTAGTTTTTAGGGAAAGAGCGAGTGAGAAATGAGTGAAAGGGTGACTGAGTTGTGCTGGGCATGCTCGGGTATGCATGCATTTGCATGCGAGTGTGCATGTCTGCACGAACCAGAGAGAGAGAGGAAGCAAGCAACTGAGAGAGAGGGAAAGACAGCCCATGCATGGAAGCAACAGAGGGGGAGTTTTCTGTTCCTGTCTATGTGTGCATATAGGGAAGAAAAAATGGTGTGGGTTTGAATGGTAAAGATGGTGCTCATGAGTTCATAATGAAAGAGATCCTAGGTCTGTGGAGACAAAGATGACATTGATTTCTTACCAGAAATTGTGGTGAACTACACTGTATATCAATGAGATCAGCTGAGCTTTTATCTCATCTGTGCATTTTAAACTGAGAATTATTTTAGCTTTATAAAAATTAGCTTTATTTTTTATGTAGCTTAGAAATGATCAGGAGTGCTGAGATTAGTAAAAAGAACAGATGGCATGCAAAGACAAATCTATCACTGCATACATAAATCTGAGTTTAGATTCTTCACATAAACACACTCATAGAAGTTCTACAGCATTTGGTTTTGAAGTTATATTGAGTCCTTTATTTGTTGTCAACCTCACTTAAGTACATTCACTTTGAACTGAGGTGAGGGGAGAGAATGTAGAGCTTGGCCAGCTTTTATAACCTTTAGAAAAGACCCTGCTCTCATCCAGACTCCACCTATTCTGTGATAGGACGCTCGCATTGCATTTCTGGAGGACAACATGGTACCTATACTTTTTTGTTTTCCTGGCATTGATGTCCAGAGGAGAAGTGCCATTTTCTAGCCGAGTACAAGCTTATTCTGCCATATGGAATTGATTTGTTCAGATTAGTAACCAGCATGACTCCATGCAACCACAACCGCCACCTGTAGCTTCGACATTTGTGCTTTTAATTATTTGAAAGGAGGGGCTGAATATTTTAGGCCAACATTGGAGGGAAGGGCTGCCCAGATGCAAGAAAATGTCTCTTCTTTGTCCAGGCTATTTCTCTCAGACACAACTGGGCTCAGTTTAACCTAAGTATAAAATTTTGACCATTTTCTCATCATTCTTAAATTCAGTTCTTGAGAAAAAGCCTTCCTCTAATCTCAGCATGAATCTAAATTTGTCTCAATGATCAAATTGAAGTTACTGGTGCCCAGTGATGGGAATATTGGTGCTATAAATAAACAGTGAAGCGTTTTTCATGCTAGCAGCGTCTCTCTCAGCCATAGCACCTCTCTTTCTCTGGGGTGTGTGTGTGTTTGTGTGTGTTCGGGGCCGGGGCGGGACACATAACCAGTGATGATGATTGGTGTGTCTGTAAACTGAGAATGTGATGATTGGCTTAGATTGAGTACATTTCTACTGTTTGCCAATCAGAGGCAGAGTAGTGCGGGTGCACACACACACACACACACACACATACAGGATCAGTAGCTTTTGCAAACTGGAACTTTTCCCTCACTGAGCTGAAAGGCAGAAATGTTGAATTTGATAGTTGTCTCTCACGTTGTCCCACAACAACATTAAAATAGTGTAGATTAGTGAACAATGTTTTATATCTATTTTATAGTTGTATTAAATTACATTTGTAAAGTAAAGCAATAGTTATTTGCCTGGTAATTAGTTACTTTTATAATGATGTAACTCCGTTACTCAGTTACTATTTGTGAGAAGTAACTAGTAACTATAATTAATTGCTTTTTTAAGCAGTGTTAAGCCCAACACTGCTGATACCAAAGTTATGAGATCTGTGAGACTGTTGAAGAGAAGAAAACTGAGAAGTTTTTTTTGCTCTTTATTTCTCCTAAGGGGTAAGAAACAAGTTAGACTTCAGTAAACTCCGAATGGGATGATATATTTCTGACAAGACAAAGTAACCTCTGTTGTGAGAAGCAAAATCTTCTTCTGGGTGTATTTGTTTGGGAGAGCTTGTTTGGAGGAAACACTGAAGGGCTGTATTTGATTAGAGGAAGAGTTTTGGAGGAAACACTCTTCAAAATCAGTCACCCCTTCTAAACGTTCACTATTTGCCACCGTTCAGTAGTTACTTCTGCTAATTCATAAATATGCTTTATTTTTTTCCCATGTTCAACCAGAAGTGGCTCCTGACTGCAGTGTGGCAGAAGTACAAGTCATTTTAATCAGCCTCCTGTTCTCTTCGGAAGGTCTGGAAAGCTCTCCCTGACACCACTTAGCATCTGTTAAATACCGAGACACCATAATCATCATCACATCAGCATGTGGAGTTCAGTGGTGCTAACTCCTTCCTAATCAGCTGTGCTAGTCTGCAGCTTCGACATTAAATATCTACTACACATATGCACACCTGACCATGGCCTCTACAGAAACCTGACCTGTATTTTTTTCTTCAGTGAGTTTTTGAAATATAATTTCCCTTGATAAAATAACATTACTAAGAAATGTATTATAAATATTGCCCACATTTAAGGTGATTCTGCCCACAAATATATTGTTTTTATTAGCTTCAACATAATCAAGTACAAACTGTGTACATACCTGTCTAATGTAACCAAGCTTATTTAAAAGTGAGATCATGAACATCTTAAACCCAAATCTTACTTCCTCTTAGGGTGTTAGAAGTACAAAATAATTCACAAATATAGACAAAACTCTAAAATATTTTTAAAAATATATAAAAAAAATGAACAAAAAATGTCAGTATGACTTGAAAAATGGATTGAGTTGAAGCAATGTCAAGCCTCTTCTCCAATGCTGAGCTTAATGAGTGCAGGAAATGACCGCCACATGGCTCCCGTAGTTATACATGCACTTCCACTTCACTGATAATGTGCAGTTAATGTGCTGTAGATCAGAGAAGAGGGAGATTCCTTGTTTTCTGCACAGCCCTATTCTGCAGAAAGAAAATCTTTAGTGGTACATTGTCTATACAAAACACAAATCTAATGTGAATTGAATTCATTATGAATTTAAATGATTAATTATGTAATTATATTAGAATAGTGTATCAAAACATGAATAAACCTTTTTGAGCAGAAGAACGAGCAGAGCTATTGAAGTCTAGTGTGCTGTGGCTTCTCTCCAGGAAGAGCTGCTGTCACACACACCGGGTCACGTGATGTCAATCGGCACCGGAAATGACTCACGTAGAGTATATAAACAGGAAATAAGGTCAGTATCATCACACAGACATTGAAGTTGCTGACTTCATGCCCGCGTGTCGCCTCTTCAACTCAACCCCTACTATTCTCCGGTACCGTGAGTACTCTGACTCTCTGAGTCTTTTATATACTTCATGTGTGTGTTCAGAGAGCGAGTTCAACTTGGTGTGGACACTGACTCCATTAGGGAGCGTTCTGAGATCAAACGTGTGGCTTACCTACTCTCTCGTGTTCCATCATGTCCGAGTTCTTACACCACGCAACACAGTGGGCACAGTTCACTCATTATTCTGCCTCCAACCGTGACAGCTGCACATTTTATTTATTACTTTGCTAGTTTGGTTTTGGGTTTAAAAGTGGGATCAGTGACATGATCACCACTAACACCATCATTACCACAAACACCATCATTAATACCACCAACATCATCTCCATGAACACCATTATTAGCAACACCATTAACACCACCATCATTACCACCAACATAATGACCACCAACACCATTACTACCACCAACATCATCCCCACGAACACCATCATTACCAACACCATTAACACCACCATCATTACCAACACCATTAACACCACCATCATTACCACCTTAGATACCAGTGCTACCACCAATGCCATCACCACCAACACCATCATCACCATTTTTATCACCTTATTATCACCAACACCATCACCACCACCACCACCATTACTATCAACACTATCACCACCACCATAAACACTATCGCTACTATCACCATGACCACCAACCCCATTACTACCAAAAACACCATTACTACCACCAACATCATCACAACAATCCCTACCAGCACCACCACTACTCCCAATTCAGTTCAATTCAATTTTATTTATATAGCGCTTTTAACAATGGTCAAGGTCACAAAGCAGCTTTACAAAATGAAATAAATGTGAAGTAAATATGTGTGTGTGTGTGAATGTGTGTGAATGAATGTGTGCCCCTGATGAGCAAGCCAAGAGTAACGGCGACAGTGGCAAGGA
>JBBPDH010015010.1:0-11049 GCA_037974565.1 Clupeocharax schoutedeni
GTTAAAAAAAGACTTGGTTAGTATCGGATTTGTATCGGATCGGCAGATATCCAAATTTAGAATATCGGTATCGGTATTGGACATAAAAAAGTGGTATCAGGACATCCCTTGTTTAAACCAATACAAAGTCATTCAAAGTGGACTTGTGATGTCATAGCCATTTTATTTACTATACAAAATGTCTAGTGAACCCTCACTTGCCTTCAAAGCATTCATATATAATGCTGTTGATGGTAGAATAATCAAAATAGTGAAAATCATTTGTAGTCGTTTGCCTCTCCAACATGAATATATTTTAAAATGATGTTTTTGGCTCAAAGCTTCTCAAAACTATTGTTGACCAATGTCTAACATCAGCTAATATGTTTTAAGTGGTTTGTTTTTACCATTTCTAATCTATTGATGTTTTACCAGAGAAAGCTTGTAAGAATGTTAAATGCTTTACACATTAGTTCTTATCACCACCGCTGTGAACAGTTCTGACTTGAGTGGTGCATTTCACACCAAATCACTCTAATAAACTATGTTTACATTTTATCAGCTTAATTATGCAGACCTTCTGAAAAATCAAATGAATTCCACTTGAAGTCATTAAGGTCTGTTTATAACCTTGTTTATGAACCTTGGTCTCTTGGTTGATTTTCGAAGCTGCTGATTCAAAGATGTTACCCATTGAGTCCAACCATAAATGTCTTCGGAGCCCAAACTATCACACACTCGTCTCAAACAATGAGTTGTTAAGTAAGCTCAAATGGATGTGCTTATTTATATTACAAGGTATATCTAACATGTACAGGAGGCTTATGTCACATAGCTAAAACCAGTATAGCAGCCACCATCTTGAAACCAGAATAACATTCATGTTTTTCTCACTTTTGTCACACTCTAAGGCAGGTGTGTGATGATTTAGACATGCTGTTTTTATAATGCTAATCACACAAACTTCCTTACAAGTTAGCCATGTTTGTCTCTTAGCATAAGGGCACAACTACCCTGCTAAAATTAGCATAAGGTCCATAGTTTTAACTCATTGGTTTTGGATAGTGCCGGTCTGGTTCTTATCAGGGGCTAAACAGTTTCATCTTATGCATAGTTGTTTAATTGCAGTATCTTATGTTCATAATCAGTATTACTTAAATACGACTGATTTCTACAAAGTGCAATAACATACTCGTAACTACCATCTGCGTCATTACATTTCACTTAAATGTGTTGCTCATCTTTACAATTTTTACACAGCATTGGTATATATAGCGTAGTGTATTTTCATATTCAATTTTTTTCTACAGATTTTAAAAATGTATTTATTTAGACTTTATATAGTTCTTGTCTCTGTGTGTCTTTGCAGTCATAACATAAGCAGAATTGTTCTGATTCTGATTTGCTGGTCATCTACCATATTCATCAACATCCAAAACACATTTTTGGGACAAAACCCCTATACAACTGAATTGTAAATTCGATGTATTCTCAAAATTCAATGTATTAATGCAACAAGAGTCATTTTTGACCATTTGCTCTGTTCATGACAAAATCGCACCTGGTGTTTTCAAGTTGCGTGAAAGACAACAGTTTTTAAGTTTAAACAATAAACCTTGTCTGATCAACTGTCTTGTCTGATCAACTGCTTCTGAGGGTTAAGGTGGACAGATGTACCTTTGATTACTATCTGAACCATCATTTTAATCTGCCTTTCTTAACAAACGTGCCACACTACAATCTTTACAGATTCATGCATCAAGTTTCTCAGACTCTGTGCAATTGAGTGGAAGTATCACCTGCTGTGGGAGCACCGATTCAAGATTTGTTTATCTGGGGTGAAACGACACAGGCAGAGTCATACCTGACATCTCAAATAGCCTTCTGGAGATATTATCAGCACCCAGCTGAGAGGGGTTGGAAGGAATACATTTTCCTCTTGGGTTACGCTCCTGTCCTGCCTCCCCCTTCTTTCTTCCTCCATGTCTATGTTATTTCCTCTTCAGTGTTCTTGTTCAAGAGGTAATGAGCGTGTGCTTATTACGGTGACGACAGTCTGAAAAGTGAAGGTTCCTCTGAGGTTCCTGGCTAGGTTTATGTGAGAATAAACTATTAACTGGTATAGAACACTTTTACATCAAGTAAAAAACCTTTTTTGACATCTTAACTTTGAAAAGTGTGTATTGCCTCCAGAAAGAAACTGCTGGTCTTCATTTGCCCATCCTAACCTCTAATGACTCAGCAAATGGTGTTAAAATGGATGCTTCTGAGGGTGCCTTGACTTTTAGAAAAAGCTCCAATTTGGAAAATAAGAGCGAGAAAAGACCATTATCCCTAATGCCGTTGTCTGCTAGAAAGCTGTCCAGAGAGAATGCAGAGAACCTGTAATTACGGTTTATGTGTTTCTGCCCATTCACTCGCATTTCTTCTGAGCAATCTTTGCAGATCTCTACTTATCGTCTTAACAGACACAAAACTAAAAAAAAAAACACACTGAGATAGAATTCAGTGATTCTGCACAGTGCAATTCTGTTCACAAGCTGTTCAGGTGTCCCTGGTCATGGACACCATGTTGCCTCAGTGACATTCAAAGGACGGCCTTTTTGTGAATCCTTTTCTTTACATCTCTTTGATCCCAGTTTACCGAAGCAGCATTTGAATCCTTTTGTCTTTTTTGTTTCCACAGGAACCTGCTGGATGTGGACACGTTTTCTAAGTCTGATCCAGGTAGGCAGTCTTTGTCAGCTTTTAGGCTGATGGTAGCAACTAGCACACTGGTCATGAGGGTTTGGTTTGGGGAATGCTAATTATTAAGTTCACTTACTTAATATTAGCTAACTTTGGTTTAACTAGTACTGTCATGATTGCTCAGTTATAATTTATTAAAAATTATTTAATTAAATGTTCCTGATGAGCCAGGCTATTCCCCAAGTATTATACTTTCAATGCTATTTCCTTTCAGTCTCTGACTCAAAATCTGAGTTTTGTTCACAATTCCTTGACATTGAAAAATAAAATCAACTTTTTGTCATTTTTTTCAACATACATTATGTTATACAATAATAATTATTGCTTTTAAATCAAATTTTAATCCCCACTATTACAGGGCTTTTAAAGGGCTAAGATAATACAACCCCCCACTGCCTGCGAGGAAAATTATGTTTTCCATTATATCGGCCCTTTAAAAGCACATTTACGTATATAGCTAGGCTGCCTTTCACTCAGAAAATGCAGCATTACTAGGCTAATTAGATTAGCTAAATGTAGTAATCAAATGTGCAAAAATGTTTCATTTATTTATATAATTTACGCAAAACAGTTACATGTAGGGATGTAATGATGTGTGCGTATTGGCATGTTCATGCATTGAATTGGTTGAAAGCAGCAAGGCAGATTCATGTAAATTAGCATTGCACAGCAGCTCTTTCATTTTAATTGGGTTATTGTTCACTTGATTGTGCTTGTTCACTTTATTGTTCATTTGTGTTCCGCTTAGACCAAAAGTTGATTCTCTCTGTTAATTTAAAGAGCATTCAAAACTGGGCATTCACTCTTGGAGAAAATAATCACAAACATCGATCCTGACCTAGCGTGTCAAAGGTGCTCCTTTTATTCCACTTATTTATAATCCGCCCTAATGCTCTGGGCAATTAAACGGCTGGCTGACCTCGTCTGCGTTAATTTGTGGCTTGATTTGATCTCATTAAAAGCTCCTCAGGTGATCTACCAAAGGTCATAAATGTAGGAGTCAAAGGGGCTCTTAAGCCACTGATCATGTGAAGTCACAGTTGCTCTCGCATGATGTGTGTGCAATTTTTTTTTTTTGTGATATGAACTAGGTTCAACCGCATGCCATTCAAACAACCATGTGTTTCCCATGATACCTTGGTGACTGCCCCAAGTTCATTCTTCAATCCCTCATTCTTCTAACCTCACATTAAGCCAAATGAGATCATAAGATTGATCCAGTGTTTTGGAAAATGGGGCCGGACATGAAAAGCGAAAAGGCCGCAACCCCTTTTGTCTTGGATTTTTCCGCTCTAGGATTTTAATGAAGGTGCAGCTGTTCTTTTCTTATGGAAATCTTATACGGCAAGATTGGGGAACCTGCCTTAGAAACACCTACCTAAACCTAGAGATGGGATTCAGCCGTCAAACGATGATGTAGCCAAAAATCCACAATTTGCATTGCTTTTTCAGCTTTGTTGTGAGGCGAATGTAGTGGAATCTTATAGCCATCAGGTTGACATCACATGCTTAAGTAGTTTATGATGCTTTCTGGCTTTGTCTGAGATACATGGCTACAAGATAACTGTTACTACTGCTTTGGCTATACATGTTTTTGTCCATTTTTGTAGATACCAGTTTGTCATACAGTGTCAGACACCACATAAATAAGTCTAGTTGAGATTATTGATCTCTTTTAGGTGAGTAGATCTAGTTTGCACAATGTTAATTTGATGGCTATAAGCATTGTTAGCAGTAGCTTATAACTTCCCCTCAATTTTCTGCCCAGTAAGATAGCAGTAAATAGCACTTGTTCATACAGTGTCAGAAACTTCATAAGTGTCTGGTTTCTCCCGCATATCTCCAAGGTACAGAATGTAAGTGCATATGCAGACTTCTGTTTCAAATATTTCTTTTATTGAAAACACAAAGCAAAACAAACTGGTGAATCATCACTGCATTTTTGGCTGATGCAACAATAGCCAAAATGTTGCATTAGCAAACCAATTGTGCTGTCTTGGCCAAGGACGGTTGCAGCACCACCTGGGATCAAACAAGCAATCTTCCGATGACCAGGGTCAGTGCTTGGGCAGTTTCCCCACTTGGGAGCTCCCAGCTCTGTGATTTTCTTGGCTGATATTTGGGATAAATTTGTGTAAATTTGATTCCTGGTTGAACTTTTGATTGAAAGTTTTTTGTTGTAGAATTGTAGAAATCCTAAACAGTGATTAAATCACTAAGAAACCTGGATCCTCAAGTTTTTCTTGCTTAATTAATGCCAGCCCTGAGCTGGATTTAATGCAGTCTCTTTGGTTTTGGGACCCAGGCCATCTAATGAATGGCAGTGGATGGAATAATTGATTGCGTGGATTTTCTCACCTGGGGTCCCAGTCTCTGACCAAGAGAAACTGAAGTTTTCAGTTATCCTCTCCATCAGTCACATCCCATAAAGCCTGCAATCAGTCTGACAGCAGACCCACATGGCGCCACACTTCTCCTAAGCCTCCCTTCATTTCAGTACATGGATCTGATTTACTCCATCTGTCCCGTAGCCATTTGCTTTTTGCATCATCTTTAATTTCTAGACTCCAGACGCCATTTTCTCTTCTCATTAGTTGGCTCTAATTGCCAACCTATTTGCAGCTCTACCTGCTTTTTTTTACTTTGGAGTTGACTGCAAAAATAAACACATTAGTCTATTTAATTTATTAGTCTAGGATTCTGCCCTTGACAGGCAATTCTCATGGTCTTTCTAACATTAAAATTATTGATTTTTTGTCTCTCTCATTATTTCCAGTGGTTGTTTTGTACGTGCAGGGAATTGGGACGAAAGAATGGAGAGAGGTGAGTCTGTTCAGTTTATCATGTAATTGGCAGCTAAAATGGACACAAGAGGCAGCAGTTTCTCAGACAGTGGAAACTGCTCCCACCCTTGGACTGTAGGTATGCTTTTTGTGCAGGTAGCGCTAATATCGTAGCACTAAAAACATATCAATTCATTTAAGATGTATTAACTCCAAAAGAAGGAACAATTCATCATTTTTAAAGTAAAAGTTGAGGGGGTCCCATGATCGCTTGGGGGTTTAAATCTGGATCCTGGCCTTGTGTGTGTGGAGTTTACTCTGGGGTCTCCAATTTCTTCCACAGCCCAAAGACATGCTCGTCAGGTGAACTGGGGATTGACCTTAGGTGTGAGTTTGTGAGCAAATGGTGTGTTTGAGTGGTGGCACCCCATTCAGGGTGACTCCCTGTCTTGGCCCTGTGATAGGCTCCAGGTACCTAGTGTAGACTAAACAGTTACAGAAAACAAACCTCTTGGCAGCACGGTTTTATGGTGGTTAGATCAAGAAATACTGATAGAATGCTGATTATTTTTCAAATGTATTAGTAAAATCTATATTATTTAGCCAGAAACACTATATCATATCATGTACATATGTTTTGGTCAAATTGTTTGTTGAGGTCAAAAAGAGAATAAAGGGAACACTCTTCGGCACATTTTAATACACGTTTTCTTTTTATTTGTTGAATTGAAAAACTGTAACCGAATCAAAAGTTATGGCACTAGGGATGGGCATTGAGAACTGGTACTAAAATGGTTCCTGATTGGTCAGTACTGAAATAATGCATTCTAGCACAGCTGGACCGGTCCAGTGGTATAGAAGCTGCACACACCTTCCATTTATTAAACAACCAGTTATAGTGTATATGATGCAAAAAGGTGGAAATTAGATGGCGCTAAATGGCACTAACCTGTGGCACTAACCTGTTAAAACTAACTGGGCGTGTCTGAGAGCTTATCGCCATTTAGCAGCATCTAATTTCCACCATTATGGGCTACTCAGAGAAGCTTTAAGGGAAAGATGATTGTCATGTGATGATGATGTGAATGCAGTGGTGCATGCGCTCAACTAAAAATGCTGGGAAAATGTATAATACATATATGAATGCTATAATTAAGTACATTCTCTGAAGAGGAAATTACTTATTCCACTTTTGAAATCAACAAAACGCAAAACGTCTTTTTACCAAGGGTGCCAATACTTGAATACAGCCAAAGAAAACAACTAATAAAAGCCAAGAAATTTTAAGCTCTCTCTTAATGATGATCCTTTAAGCAACCCGATATGACTGTTCAGTGCCATTAGTATTACAGCCATGTAGAAGAGCAGAGACTGTATCAAAATCTCACTCTCTGTATAAATAAAAGCTGAAAAAGAGCTGACCATGACTTTCTGATAGTAACTTTCTGACAGTGCCAACAGTGTATCGGTCATTTGAACGATGTCCAATAATTGTTGGTTTGGATGATGGCAAAACAAAAACAAATCCATTTCACTTTGCTGTTTTCTTATCTGTTATTGCTTTCTTATCTTCCTCAAGTGGTTGCTTTGGTTTAATCTTCTTGCTGACTCACTCTGACATGTCTTAAATCAGTGTTAAATGTATAAAGAGTTAAATAAAGAGTGTCTGGAAAATTGCCGTACATTATTTATATTAAGTCTTCCATTTACAAATTGTTTTCATTTACGACATGACAAGTTACAATATTGTGGCGATCTGGCCTTTTGGGGGTTAATTGCTGGGACATGGTGTACGTGATGTGTGGGGGGGAGCTGATGCGCCACACCTGGGTCACCAGGGATACTGGTGGGGGAGTAAGGGAGGGGCTGAGTGGAGTAGCCCCTCAGTTAGAGTGCAGCAGGGAAAGAGTGAGGTGGGGCTGAAGAGAGACTGGGAGAAGGAGTGTGAGAGGGGGAGCTAGACCAGCACGGGAGCAGCGTGCCTGCTGCTCCCATGGCTGTGAGAGATGCTGTTCTGCATGGTGTTTTGCAAATAAAGACAAAGAAAAAGAATTTTCTGCCTGTGTGTGTCGCCTTCCTCCACCGTTTGTCACAATATATTAGGGCTGTAAAATAACAGTTTACAGGCTTTAGATATTCATTGGTGTTTCTTAAATCACACTTAAAAAG
The DNA here is from genome assembly GCA_037974565.1 of Clupeocharax schoutedeni. Taxonomy (NCBI): domain Eukaryota; kingdom Metazoa; phylum Chordata; class Actinopteri; order Characiformes; family Alestidae; genus Clupeocharax; species Clupeocharax schoutedeni. The sequence continues at coordinate 7,680 of JBBPDH010015010.1, forward strand.
ATCACCATCATTTTAAGTATCTTTGTTACTGCAATCAAAATATATACACTAGGCAACAATGTATTAATGGTTAGCTGCTTATGCGCTGTATGATGCTATAGAAGGCATGATTGTATGCTCTCGCCCAAATACAGCCTTTGTGAGCCATTTAGGTGGTAACCTTAGTGAATTAGAATGATTATTTCACTGGTAAACATCAGGACATGTGCTTCCCTCCCTAACAACCAGCAGGGTTGAGGATCTAAGATTTTGTACTAGGGTTAATTTGATCTGAATGATTTGGACATTTGTAGTAATACATACATCTCCTCCAGACAGTGACTAGATATGTCCTGGACTTCTGTTCATGTGTGAAAGGCACTGCAGAAAATCAACAAAACATAATTTGACTGCAGATTTTGCATGCAACTGTAGATGATGTATGAGTGAGTGGATATCTGAGAAAAAAGAATGAATCTATCCCAAACCTGTAATAAATCTAAACTGAAATAGTTCACACTGTGTTTAATCATGTTAGCTGTGTGGGCTAGTACAGCAGTTTGAGTAGTTTGAGCATAGTAGTTTGAGTTAGATGAAGAGCTTGAATTTAAAACAGCTCATTTCAAAGTTGAGTTGTCTGTAAAAGATGATCAGATTAGTTTCATCTGGCAAGGTTTCAATATTAGTATCAGATCAAAAATCAAAAGGTGGTGTCAGGTCATCTTTACTTATATTTTACTTCCATAGTAGTTACTTAGACCTTGGGGTTAAAATATGCCTGGAAGATTAATACAGCCTGTAGTATAAGGGGTTAAAATCATGCCAATGTGTGAAAAGGGTATCTCTGAGAGGACAGTGAAGAAACAACAACAGAGCATTCCTTGGAGATTTGAAGCCACAGCTAGCAACTTTATCAGTGCTCCCTGGAGACATTCTCCAGGAGGAATCATGAAGTATTCATTTTTTTGCCTTCACTTCTTCACAAGGCCCCAGCACAGCCATAGCAGGCTCCCATCAGATAGACCAGATATGAGCACGAAATCTGTGTACATGCATATTTTCAGCGCTTGATTAACTTTGCATATCTGAATATGTTGCATTTTTAATCAGAATGCAGCCCTCAGTTACACACCCCCAAATGATAATATGGCTAACCGCAACTGAAAGCTAGCAGAGGTAGCAATTTACTTTCTCTTTTTAAAGGACCTGTATCTTACATTTTCAGGTTTACTTGTGATGTGCAGGTTTATGTAACAATAATGAGTCCCCAGTCGTGTTTTTATGCTGGTTTCCAAGCTGTTTTTATACCTTTAGAGTTTTTGCGACAATGCCTTCAATGCTGGCATATGTTAATGATGTCCATTCTGATTGTCTGCCCTGTACTGTGCTTTCTTATATATTCAAACTGTTAACACATGAATTAAAGAATGCTTTATATTGCAAAGAAAAAAAGGAGAATGCACAACTGAAGTAAATATCTGTTTTCTGTTTTCTGGGGATGTGGCAGTACTTCTAGAGCACTGACCAACACCATGCTGCAAAGAGAGCATTATTTAATGGGATTAAACAGTTCTCTGAAATGCTGAATAAAAATCATAATTCATATTTTTAATAGTATATTTGAAATGTGACTTTGCTGGTTCTTTTTTGTCAGATGAAAATATTGCAACATGCAAGCAGCATTGGGATGTTATGTGTGAGAAAGGTATTATTTGAGATGTGTGAGCCAGGAGTGACTAGTCTAATTTGCTAAGGGTTACACAGCTGGAGGATTCACTCCAAACAAACAGAAACCTATGATTCCACTTTCAAAGCCAATATAAACTGCATTGTCCTCTTAGCTATATATATATATATATATATATATGTATATATTCAGTGAGACAAGATGGTATTTTTCTAGTTTTTCTAAGTACAAAATGACACATAGAATACACATTTATGAATAAACTAAGTAAGAATGTGGAGTTTAGTACAAGGGTGCATCAGCAGTCAAGTTGCGAACAAAAAGAATACTGGAATGTAATTGTGTGCTTTATATGTGCTAATGATCACCAGCAGTTCAACATAAATATACAGTGAACATACGAAAATATAGCATATCTTGTTTAATCTTGTTTAAGCCTGTTTAATCTTGCTTTGTTAGAATACAAACCAACAACCATACTGGTTCTTTAAAGATTAAACTACACAGTCCTGTTGGCATGGGAGGCTATGGTAGTTCTATACAGCTGAATTGGCCTTAACCTAGTGATATAATAGCTATATGATTAGCTTGCTGTGCTTGAAACCATCCAAATGTACATCATTGTCTTGTCAGAAAAAGACAAATCTGCTGTCCGTTCATGCTATTCAGCAGGTATAGCTTTGATTGCCTTCCTATGGATTTGTGTGTTTAGTTGAAGACCTTTGTCAGCTGGAGCACTATCGGAAGGACTGTCTGGATACTTATGGGCATATTGTGCACTTCCAGGCCTATTGTGGCAACTCAGAAGGTCCTATTAAAATTGATAGGTGTTCATGCTAATGACGCTCTCCAGGTTCTGTGATTTGGGCATGGGTTTAACCCCTCCAAACCCAACCTCGTAATTTTACTCCCTGAACTGGCTATGAGGCTGATAGATCCTATGAGCCTCTTGTAATAGACAGTGTATATGTGGAGCTGATTGGAGAGATTGTATTTGTGTGGTCTAGAGAGGGCTATCTGAGCACTGATGCAGTGTGAGAAGGAATCAATAGCTCATTGCTGGAGTTATCAGTGAGTGCCACTGAGAGCTGCTGACCAGTGGGGAAGGATGTGTGATGGCCGTTGCGATGTGTCTGCCAGCTGCTGCGCCACTTCTGTATCACCCTGGGAGAGTCTATTCCACCTCCTCACTCATGCTGAGAGCAATCTGCTGTTTGGATCTACTGCCTCATAAGAAATAACCTTAACTTTCAGCTTTCAGAAGCACTAAATTTGGATTTGATGGAGAAAATGGTCTGGAGCTTCATAGTTTATGTAGATCATACAGAATCTCACAAAATATGGTGATACACACTACTCACAAGTTAGGGATATTGTTATTTACACGAGTGCTTGTCCTATTTGCTCTGAATTTTAAGGAAATAAGTAAAAGTTCCCTTTGTCATTACTAATAATGTATGAGAAGAAACACCATTTCAATTAATTTAATATTTTTTACCACAAAAATTTAGACAATAACAGACACAGCCCCAAATAACACAAATTGACAATGTCAGTAGCGGGTGTTCCACCATTTGCCGCAATGACAGCTTGACAGCGACGTTTCATGCCCCTCACTAGCCTCATGATGCGTTCCACTCTTCCACAAGTGCTACACGCAGTTCTGCCAGGTCACGTGGGGGTGGGGTACGATCATCCAGTCTC
>JBBPDH010015030.1:0-11048 GCA_037974565.1 Clupeocharax schoutedeni
TTTGACTACAAATCTCACCTCATCATTCCTCCCAGTGATTATTTCCAGGATAAACTGAGATGCCCCCAAGCTGGCTTATTAAAACTGACCAAATGTTTAAAAAGAGCCAAAAGAGCCATTCTTTTAAACGGCTCTTCGAAAGGAACGGATCGCCAAGATCCGAAACCCCTCAAAGAGCCATAAATCCCATCACTACACTGTCCGCCTGGAAACAAGATACCGAGTATTAAAGGTTCCGCCCAACACTGTCGCTGAGCGGTAATAAACAAACAAACAAATTAATGTTTTTTTTTTTTTTTAATTAAGCAGAGCCGGTGAAGTGTTTTATTTTTAAATAAAATCCAACGTACAATCTAGAGTAACATCAGACAGGCAAAAACGAAACTTAATTTTATATACTGAATATAGGTATATTAGTTTTCAATATACCTATATTTACCAATATACCTTAGTTTTCAATAGACTGTGGACGTTACACAGGAGTTAAACTTAGTTATGATATATGTATTATACATATAAAAAAGGTTTTTGAAGTATCAACCAAGTTTTTAATATCAACCAAAGTAATCATGATGATCATTTTTGACATAAACCCGCAGCTTCTACAACACGTGATCATCAGAAATGGAGGAAGGAGTGATGGACGAAGGTGGCCTGGTCAGATGGATGACATTTATTTCTACACCATATGAAAGCTGTGTTTGTAATCTGGGGAAGAGTTGGACAAGGATGCTCTGTGTGAATAAGGTGAGGTGGTGGGGCCCTTATGATCTTCTGGGAGATGTTCTGCTGGGGATCCTTGGGTCCTGCATTCATGTGAACGTTACTTTGACACCTAAACACTGCAGACAAAGTTCAGCCTTCATGGGGACGCTGTTCCTAACGGCAGCTCCTCTTTCAGCAGGATGATCCCCCCTCACTATATACACTCCGTTTGAGGAACATAAGAGCTCAAAGTACTTCCAACTTCCCCAGATCATTCTCTGATCAAGCCTCTGTGGGACAAACAAGTCCAAATTCATAAAGAAACCACTTCACAATATTAGACAGGTTTAAATGTTTGGACTGATCAGTGTTTTTATTTGTTAATATAGACTTTTTATACTTTACATATTTTGCAAAAGTCCTGGCACACCTCTCATTACATGTTTTGCTTCCAGAGATCCAGATATTTTTGTCTTTTCAATTTAGTCTTCAGGCTTGCTGAAGGACTTTCAGAGACTCTCGTTTTAAGTCCAGTCCCTGAACCTGACCAGTTTCAGAGGAATGTTTTTGTTTAAGACATGCTGTGACCTACGTTTTAATCATTCAAGCAGAACAAACCACATGTGAGTGTAAGAAAATCCACTTATTCCCTCCCAAGTTTATTATGTGCCTGGTGTTTCCAAAAGTCAATGTATAAACATGTTAAATAATCATGATCTCAGTATCGAACAAAACAGTTGTGGTTGTGATTTTTCCCATAATCGAGCAACCCTAAAGAGATTTACTGTTTAACAGAACAGAGTGCTGCTGTTTATTTACAGTGACAGATGAAGAAAAGACAGAGTACAAACAGTAACACCTCAGTGGACACCCATAGATCAGCGGAGTTCAGGAAGGAGGAAACTCATCACTGATTAAAGTGCATACAGTAACACACACACATACATACACACGCAGCATGTTACACAGTACAGAAATTTAAGGAAGGCTCTACAGGAGTTTCCTCTTTCAGCTGGTACAAAAGAGTGAAGGTCACAGACCTTCAGAAAAACAAGTGTTACAAAGTTTATTCCGAGGAACTGTCAGTCCTGATCCAGTCTGTGTGACTTTTGGTTCTTTATGTGTATGGATGAACCGATGTGTGAATTTTGGTTGATTTTTATAATATTCATATGTAACATGAAGAAAAATAATCATGGCATAAAATGGTGCAGCACTGCACAAATCCAGACCCAACATCAACCAGTCATCAATCAAAAGCACAGGGAACATTTTAGAGTGACCATTTAACAAAACATCCAAGCCCTTCCCCTCACCAAAATGCAGTCGCTCTGACCGCTCCATTAGCATGGTGCTACTGGTATGCTTGAAGCTGGTTTATTGGGTTTCTGACACTGTATGATGCAGTTATCTACAACCATGGACTAAAGTACATGCGTAGTTTAAGGCTTCCACTGTTGCTGTGGCTGCTGTCTTTAGCTACACAGCACTCTTTTGTCCAATGTGCAAAATGCAATTTAGTGTAAAGCTATTGCTTTAAACAGGTCAGGGTAGGGTGTGTCAGGGCAGGGTGTATCAGGGCAGGCCAGGGTGTGTCAGGGCAGGGTATGGCAGGGCAGGGCAGGGCAGGGCAAGGTGTGTCAGGGTGTGTCAGGGCAGGGCAGGGCAGGGTGTGTCAGGGCAGGGCAGGGTGGTGCAGAAGGGTCCCCAAATGTGCAGTTGTCACAGAGCCTTTTTCTGCGAGTTAATGGACATGAGGATGCTGGGATTCTCCTCCATGACCCGAACCAGTAGGTTGTCGATGTACTGCTCCAGCTGTGAGATCCTGAAGTCCCGCTGGGAGAGCTGCTCCTGCTGCCGGACCACCAGGGATATCAGCTCAGCATGGGTCAGCTGGGAATATGGCCCTTTACCCGCTGGCTCTGCAGCCTGAAACACAAAAAAGCATCAGTACACACTGGAAATCACCACGGAGACAATGATACGATATCATCACGATATTTGCTCCATGATAAGATAAAATTGTGATGCTTCAGCTTGTAACTAATTAGGCACTGTTTTGCTTTTAGGTGCCCATCAATCTAAAATATAGATAGGTGGGCCGTAAGGTTGAAAAGGTTGAGAACCATTGGTTTAGGGCACCGTATGACACACTGGGAGTTGTAAAACTACTCTGATCTAGTAGTAATTTTACTACTATATGAACAGCAACCCTGGGGCGTCTGAAACCAACATTCATTTTTACAGCTCCAGTAAGTCATACTGTGTCCTGAACCGCATCCACAAGCCTGATCCAACTAAATGAATGTGGTTTGAGGTAAATGAGATGTTTTGGGGATGTGTTTAGGCTAAAAGATTTTGTTGACTATTGACTGGTCAAGCACGCCTATGAATAAATTGTTAATACATTTTTTGGGCAAACTATTACTTTAATGCACTTTTGCCAACAAGGAGTTCGAAGGAGACTTTTTATTCCCCACACTGCACCACAAGTGGAACAGGCTGGACTATATATCGGGGACAATTGCTTTCACACTTCCATACAGAGTTAAAGTAGAGTTAATCAGATTTTCTGATCTGGAGAACAGAAGCTGTACCTCCATTTTGAGCTGCATGTGGTCTGAAGCTCCAGCAGCTCTGCTGGTGTTGGACTCTATGAGGTCTGGCTCTTTGTCTCCAGCATTCAGGGGTTTGACTGCGTGAGGCCTGAAAAGGTAGAGAGACACACGTCAGCCTGACAGACGTAAACCAGACACAAAACACCCAGACCTGAGAATGAGAATGAGGATGTCATTTGTACTGTTTCGTAGCACAGGGACGTTGGAAAGGGTGCTGTTGACGATCTTTCTTCTCCATCTCATTAAAAGGTATTTAATAATACTTTTCAATAATACAAAAAATATTTTAATTAAACATTCATGCTGAGCTAAGCTGATACGGACTTGCAGAATGTCAGCGACATTTTTTTTTTGCATTTTACCCAACTAATATATACCAACAACACAAGCACTTATATATTAAAAATATTTTATAAATATGATTTCATCTTGAAAGTTAAATATAGATCCATTAGAAGTTTTAATACAGAATGTTCTAGAATGAATGTTGATTTTGGGATCAGTTTATGGTTTTCCCACATCACTGGGTGACATGAATACTACATAAAAGGTACAAACTGTTCCCAGAGCAGGATTCTTATGCTTCCCGGATAGGGATTACACCCAGTAGTGGCATTCAGAAAATCATAAATGGAGATTTTCCACTGAAAGAAACACACAATCAAGGATTAGGCTTGATCCCCATTTATACACTCTGTGTACGTGCGTGTGTGTATGCAAATATATGTGTGTGTGTGTGTGTTCACATACAGCACTGAGCCAAGTCTTAGGCACCTGAGAAAATTATGCTTTAAAGCTGTTTACTGCTGGGCAGTGGTGTTATGATAATGTTAAAACAATTACATTACAATAAATACAAACAACATTAATACCCTAAATGGTGGGTTTATGTGTGGCAAAGTGTTCGCTTAACCATATCCAGACCTCTTTCCTCACCTGGATCCAAACCTGTGTTCTTCTAACCAGCTCACAAAATATTGACTCTATATAAAAAAGAAATCTTGATACTTTTTACTGCTTGTAAATTCCTTGTGTTTTCACTCACATACTTGGCCAAAAAACACGATTCTGAAAACTGGTCCTTATAATGTCCTGGCCTAAATTTACTGTGTCCTAAACCATGTCCACAGTTCCACTCCACCTTAATGAAGATCTGGATGTGGGTTGAGGGTACAGAGGAAGGAGACGCTTTAGCAGTGCTAACCTGATGTCACCAAAACACTAGAGACAAGATCAAGCTTAAGATTAGATAAACCTATATTAGTCACACAAGTGGTAAATCTGCACTAAGCTGAAGAAGCCAAATTTGGACATAAAAGATCTTGACTAACTTCATTGGAGAATAAAACTTCTTAGGATAATCATGTTCTTCGGAATTATGAACACCCAAAACACTTTTGGGATGAGCTCTACAGTACTCATTTTAAAACGTCCAATTTCTTCATATGTCTTTCAAACTGTCTTATATTTGGCATATTGAATAGATTAAATGAAATAAATGGGAACAAATGTTTTATAGTGACAGGCACGACAGGAAGCCTGAAGAACTCTTCCTTAAGATTGCAGAAAAAATACATGAAAGAATGAAAAATGTATAAAAATTAGTGCTGGGCTGTTAACGGCGTTAACGCGTGAGATTGTTATCGCGCAATAAAAAAAAATATCGCCGTTAACGTCCCTGGCTCACACGTTTTAAACTTGTCTTGGTCTCTCTGTCGGGGGTGCGGGGGGGATTTTTCGCCGTTAACGGCAAGATTCCAATGAGATTAACAGCGTTAAAAAAATGTATCTATGCCCACCTCTAATAAAAATATGATGAAACTATACAGCATTTTATAGAGTACTTGTCACTACCTGGCTCTGAGTACCGGTGCTAATTCTACTGAGGAAAAGACTGAACTAGGGTGACAGATCTCACCTGATTACTGAGGCAGGAGCTCCTCCTGCCCCCTTCACTTCAGCTGCGATGCTCTGAGTATCAGAGGGCACCACTCTGGCACATGGTAACGTCCTCAACCCAGAGCCTGAGCCAGAATCTGCGGACACTGAAATACACACCGTACTCTCCTCTGACGCCTCAGCAAGCGGAGCAAACATTGAGGATGAGGTTTTGAATGACGAGGGGTTGGAAGACGGAGCATTACCTTGGTTGTTGTTATTGTTTTGGCTCTCTGGAAAATGTCCAAGGATTCCCACAGTTGTTGTAAGGGACTGATTTGTTGAGCCTGGATCTCCAACTCTTTTTGGTTTGGCAGGAGGCAGCGGAGCCTGAGACTTCTTTTTGGCGATTTTAGTCAGTGTACAACTCTCAGGGACTACACCGTCCTTTTGTAGAAGTCCTTCAGGGTTATATATCAGAGAATCTGGATGCAAATATTGATCTGCAATCAATTGCAAAGATTTGGGTTCATCCATGTTGTCCAAAGATTCTCTGCTCTCTGCTCCTCCAGAGTGATTATCAGAAGTGTTATCTAGCAAGGGTTCTGTAGAAGAACTCCTGCTACATAACTCATCTGCAAGTTCAGATTTGGCATCTACATCTAGAGACTTTGGTTCCTCCATCACTTTGAGGTTAGAAGGGTTCTCTTTGCTACCGGTGTTTCCTTTATCTTGAGCATGAATAGCGCATTCTATTGACTCATTTGGCAGTTCTTTCTTTGAAGGCTGTGGAGGTGCAAGTCCCTTGTTGTGTTTGGCAGGTGCTGGTCCACCACATGTGAAAAGATTGGTATTGGCTGGCTTCTTTCTGGGCTGACTCTGGATGCTATGTAAGGCTGTGTGTTCCAGAGTTGTCTGTGCAGAATTCTGCTTCTCAAAGGCTAGACTGTCCTTGGGATCCTTCTTTTGAGAAGCATAATTTTGTCCTTGTCTTGCCTTCATGCTCTGAACGCACCAAGCCTGCAGCTCATCTTTGGAGATTGGTGCAATATTCCTCATCAGTTGTTTTTCCGGGTCTGTAATGGGGTTCTTTACTCCTTGATCAAGAACCACTGAAGTCTGCTCCATGCTTCCTTTGACTGTTTCTTCTGAGGTGTTCCTCAAACTGCCAGGTGGTAGAGGTGCTTGCCGCTTGGCCATTTCTTTTAAGGGGGAATACCGTTTGGGTTCCTCTAGCTGGATAACCCTAGAAGAAACGGTAGGTCTTGGGATCTCCGGCTTGTTCTGTGGAGGCAACGGGGCACGTCCTTTCTTAGCTGTTGTTTCACTCCTTTCCAAACTCCTAAGGGCTTCCAGGCTACCATCCACTGAATCATCGTCGTCTAAGAACGGGTTGGTGTTCGCCACAGATAGCAGAGAAACAGTCCCAGGGATGGACGCACTGAAGAAACAGGACGAGGATGAATACAAAAACCAATAGCTTGAGCTAGAAAAAAGATATTTGGCATATTCTGTTCATGAAACACTAAAAATCTGTTGGTAATTTGGCAGTTTCCAGCATAAACTGCAACCCAGAGCAGTCCCAACCTAGCCTATGGATATGCAGGCTTTTTATCCCCAACCAGCTGTCCTCGACTCTAAATGGCTTGATAACAGACAAGTTAATGTCCCCCTCCGTGGTTCAGCAATAAAATGCACTAAGTGAATAAAGTCCAAAGAGGTGTCGGTTCAAGACCCCACTGTGAGCAGAATTTTAACACACACTTTTTTATAGCACTGGTTTTAGAGCAATCACACTTCACATTTTCTCGCAGAAATGCAATCTAGCATTGTTTTTGCCTTTGTATCTGAGCAATCATAATGTAAGCATTTTCTTTTGGGATCAATAAAGTTTTCTGATGCTGAACAAAATTGTGGAGTGTCTGAGAGCCCCCTGCGAAGCGTTGATCAGCAGTCCCTGACGGTCCTGCATGGGTCCCCAAAACTAAAGAATCTACGAAGACCTGCTGGATAAACACGTTTGTCTTTCAGGAAGGAAGACTGGTTGCCCTCCTGCACACCACATTTGGCCTCTGTCCTTAAGAGAGAATCCCTTTTAGGAAATATCCTGGCTGGTGTGCACGAGTCAGAGGATCAGAACTGCCAGATCAGCTCTTGGCAGATTTCCTGAGTCTCTTGAGGACTGACGAATGGGGTTAACAGGGTTAACAGAATTAATTCATGGTCAGCAGAAACAGCGGTCAGCATTAAAAAGAGAAGAAAAACAGACACAGTGGTTGAAAGTTCTTTATTGTGATTGGATTAATGATTAATTGTATTATTTTAATTTCCACAATTACAGTTAAGTAAGATCTCAAGTAATTAAACAATTCTAGTCTTCTATGTCCAGCCTGTTTCTCCTAAACAGAACAGAACTCAATTTATCATCAACATCAGATTCTCAGCATTTTCTCCCATGTCCTAAATTCAGAACCCTGAGAAAGACCCACCCTCCAATCTCAGTCTGATGACAAGTTAAGGTCTTAAAATGCTCTTTCTTTCTCTTACTGTTCTGAACTTTATTTGCCTCACGTCTTAGTGATCAAATTCAAGTCTCAAAACTACCAAAGTCAGAGAGTTTTGAGACCAATAAGGTCTGATGTGAACAGAAGAACTTCTGTCTTAAGCTGATTCTTTTTCTTTTGCTCCTTATTTCTCCTAAATGGGTTTTAAGAGAAGCAAGTCAGCCTTGATGACTTCAGAAGAAGAAAAGACTATTGTGAGCTGCGAGTTCTTCCTCTGGGAACAACTGAGAGCAAAAACAGGTAACAAGAACTCGCCACTCCCCTCCTGACAGCGTGTTTGGACCTGTTAAATATTTCACAGAGGTGCTGAATGTCTTCACGTGATACTTTTAATGGATGGGTCTCAGCAGAGCGAGCACAGTCTGAGCATAAATCATGACAACCGCCCCACACCCCCAAATCGGGTTCAGAAACAACATACAGGTTATTACTCATCTTCCTACAGAGGACTGAGGGAAAGTCAGAGAAATTAGAAAGAATGAGGAAGGACAGCTTAAGCCTTAGAACTCAGCATACCAGTAAAATCTGATTTCAACAAATAAAAAAGGAGTTTGTTCTCCAACATGTTTGCGATTGGCTGCTCTTTCACCACTGCCCAGTCACTCTCCGGACCCCCTTGCTTCTGAGGGTTTTCTCCACCACTTGATCCACATAAATTAATGGTGTTTTTTGTTGGTCAGTAGTGATTAATTAAAAATCTGGCTAATAAAGGAACACAAATGGTGAATGTACTGAAAATATATTTGTTAGTGAAGAATATTGTAGTAAAAATGTAATGAGTAACATGCAAATGCAGAAAAGGCTTACTAGTCTAGCACTGTTTGGTGAAGTTCCTTGATCCACATGTGCATTCCAGATAATCAGAGGTGTGTCGTATCAGAATGTTCTCTCATAAACAGAATACTGTCCTTCCATAATTTGTAAATCTGCCAGAAAGGAGAGAACTTCCTGGTTCCACACAATGCGATCAACTTCTGTTAATCATCACTATACTATAATTTAAACGTCTGTCAATCGAAACCACAATATTGATCTCTGCACTACTGATATCCTAAAAGGCTCTAACCAATCACAGTGCTTCTGGCAGGGTGACCAATCACAGCTCCAGGTGAGTTACTGGGTGTTTTGAAGGTCTTTATGCAATCCAACAAAGGTCCAATTATTTGAATCTTTAACCGTTAAAGACCCTGATTGGCTGAAGTGTTATCCTCCTATTTCATTTTCTGTGTGGGTTTCATAATTTAACTCATTCTGACAAGACCGTATTCTAGTCTTCAGAATTAAACAGGCACCTTTAAGACTGCTATACATAAATAAGCACTTTTCTGATTGGCTGCCCTGTATTGCAGCAACACAGGGACTGAAACTACAGCATGAATGTGTGGGACTAAACTGTTGTAAGCTGAACAAATAGATGTGTAAATATGCTGTTTTTCTGATATCATAAAAACTATGAGCTGAAACTGGCCTGTTTTTGTTGCTTATTTTCCAAATATGGACTCTATGGATGAAGAGGAGTGTTAATAGACCATTTGTCCAACAATATTTACAGACTTAATCTTTTTTATTAATGGTGCCTTTAATATACTGAAATACACCAATAGGTAGGAAAATAATCACAATACTGATATTCTGTCCATATCTTTAGCACCAGTCTATGCCTGAGTGAGTGACTGAAGTTTCGAGATTATGTTATTTACTAGTTTATCACTAATCAGTCATAAGGTGGTGCCGCAGCACGTTCTCCTCTGTTTCACCCTTAAGGGATTCTAATAGTATTTTAGTACTAAGCTAACAACACTGCACACGAACATGTTCTGTGGGTTCTAGATAGATCTGGACATCTGAAGTGCGTAAAAGTGGTTCTGTGCTGGTTACATTGTCTGACACAAACACACTGATTTGATTACACCATGCCATCCACAGGTTTGACCGTCTGATTCTCATACACTGGTTTGCCCATCTGACACACTGGTTAAACTGCCGCTCACATTCAGTCAGTGACAGACTTATAACCTTCAGGACTAGAGTCATGTTCTCACAAAAACTGCTGCTGCCCCCTGTAGTTTACACCATGATTGGCTGATTCCTCTTCCTAATTAAGAAAAAGTGGCAGGTTGCTGATTAACCTGACACATAAGTTTTGGTGACATGCCTATCAGCAGGACCATCACCAAACTGTGCTCCCAGAACTGGAGACCCCTGAACACTGCACTGCACTGGAGACTGACACGAATGTACTAAATGAAATTAGAACAGACACCAACCTGGGCTTCACAGCGGAAACTCTGGCCGAGCGAACGGAGGCCAATGGCTGAGAGGAGGTCGGTTCCTCAAACGGGTTCGTAGAAGAAGATTCCTCAAAAGCGCTCTGTTCAAACGGGTTTGTGGAGGCGTTCTCCTGCAGGATATCGGGTTTGGAGGATGAATCCTCTTTAGCTCTCCTGGCTTTTGGAACTGGTCTTTCTTCCAATTTTCTCTCACTCTCCTTCTTCTCCTGGTCTTCAAACCTCCCCAAATTCTGGAGTGTCTTCTCCTCATCCCTCCTTTCTGCTTCCAACCTCTCTTTCTCCTCCTTTTCTCTCCTCTTCCTCTCCCTCTCCTCGTCTTCTGTTCTCTGTTTTTCTGCCTCCTCTTTTCTCTTCCTCTCTTCTTCCTCTCTAACCTTTTTTTCCTCTGCCAGCCTTCTCTCCATCTCCATCCTCTTCTCCTCCTCCCTAGCCCTTGTCTTCTCCTCAGCCCTCCTCCTCTCCTCCTCCTCAGCACGCTTCATCTCTTTTTCCCTCTCTAACTTCATCCCTTCTTTCTCTTTTCTCCCCTGTTCTTCCGCCTCTCTCTCCTTTCTATTTCTTTCCTCCTCCATCTTTCTCCTCTATTCTTCTGCTTCTCTCGCTTTTCTTTCTCTTTCCTCCTCCATCTTTCTCTTCTCCTCTTTCTCCCTCTCCAGTCTTATTCTTTCTTTCTCTTCCTCTATCTTTCTCCTCTGCTCTTTTTTCTCCATCCTCATCCTCTCTTTCTGCTCCTCGAGCTTTCTTTGTTCTTCTACCTCCCTCTCTTTTCTTTCTCTTTCTTCCTCCATCTTTCTCCTCTGCTCTTCTTTCTCCTTCTCCAATCTCAGCTGTTCTCTCTCTACCTCCTTCTTTCTCTGCAGCTCCTCCACCTCTCTCTCCTTCCTTTCTCTTTCTTCAATCTGTCTCCTCTCTTCTTCTGCTTCTCTCGCTTTTCTTTCTCTTTCCTCCTCCATCTTTCTCCTCCCTTCTTCTTTCTGCCTCTCCAGTCTTGT
>JBBPDH010015048.1:0-11047 GCA_037974565.1 Clupeocharax schoutedeni
TGATACTCGTACTCGTCAAAAGTGCTTTATCTGTACCGGATACTCGTTTCAGCCGAGTATCCGGCTCAACTCTAATAGCTACCAGCCTGCAAGACTGAGAGTGAATATTAGCAAGACTTGTAAGTAAATGTTAATGTGTCCTAGTGGGCAGTATTTTTACTTTGCTATGCATCATAGAGAACAATAACAGATACAATAAATATTAATAATAATATATATTAATAACAAAATACTGGGTATGATAATCTGCCAACAAGAACGTACTGTGACCTCTCTGTTTCGAAGAAGGGTTATATAAATCTCACTTTGTTCACTTAGCTTTCTTCACATACAGCCAGGGGTGCCCCATCAGGACAGTCAAACCAGACAAATGTTTGAGTAACCTGTTAGGAAGCTATGAACGAAGGAAATGACAAAGAATGCCATTTTGGAAAATACTATTTCTCATGGCGATGAATGGGATTCTTGCCAACACTGTGTTAAGTTTGTCTGACCTAGCAAAAGTTGCTATGAGTTGCACCCAATTGTGAGCAGGACTTATACTCTTCTTGGACCCACGGATGGCTGTGGCTTCACTAGAATTTGAGCTGGTGATTTCTCAACATTTGGGAGAACTTTAGACAGCTGGCATCTGAAGAGTTTATGCAAGTCATTCTTAATCATTTTAATGATCTGTTGACCCGTGATATTTTACATGGTGAAACACAAGTAAACATTTTTTGGTATGATTTCTAGCTCTTTCCGTGCCCACCAGTGTCTCATGTTTAATCCCAGCTGCATCCCAGATGAGTACAGGTATGTGGGATCTTTTTTTTTCACAACGGAGAACTCTAGTCGACAGACAGCTTTTGCAGCGAGGAAACGGTACCTAGATTCCTCACATTCTAGCTAGATGTGTGAAGATTCTGCAGAAGCGCCACAGGAAAGCCCTGCGTGTGAGATAAGAACCACCTCCCAAGCAAGGGTCAGCCAGTGACGCAGAAGAGGAAGCGTACCTGCTCTGGACAGGATGGCACCCACCCAAACACCCACCTGCAGTGACAGCTTTATGGATGAGGCATGAAAGCTGTCTGAAAACATACGGTCAAAAAGTGTAACAATTTCTACTGTAGGTGTGAATCCCTGCAACATAAATGATCCAATACGACAGTGTCAGTGAGGTCTAGCTTTTGCATTAAAACTTACATAAGCAAAAAAAAAAAAGCTGTTTTACAAAAAAAGAAGAAAATAATTATTTTATGGAAGAAACAAAGTAATATTGCTTTTTCTACTCTACTAGCAGGGTTACTTTGTGGTTAATGCTTTAACTTATTTTGCAAAGGTGTGAATTTGCTTTTGTGAAACTTTAGACTTCTTAGTTTTGAGAACAGCCCAGTCCCCCCCCCCACTTTCCATCATATTAGTTTGTTCATTTCTGCTTATCAGTTTTGGGGTGATACTGTAGATTTGAAGAATTATAGACAACTTTCTTCCAAAATCAAGGGTACTACTAGTTTGTCCCCCCTTTGCTGCAGCTCTTCTGGGAAGGCTTTAGACAGTTTACAGATGTTGCGACATTGCCATGACGATGACTCCAATCAGCCATGAGAGGATTAGTGAGGTCAGGTACGGATGTTGGATGATTAGTACTAGCTCACAAACACAACTCCAACTCATCCTAAAGGAATTAGATGGAGCTCCAACACTCCACGCAATGTACTTCCACTGCTCCGGTGCATGGTGGCTTTAGCAGGGAATGTGGAGGAGGTGTGAAGTGTCCGAAGCGAAACTGAGGTGCACCTTAAAGTAGCCTACAGACAGTGTATATATTTTTTCTGACTTTGAAAGTGATATAGAACATCATGCTGAAAACATCATGCTCATAGATTGTTCTGACACTGTCAGCATGTTACCTCCATATATCTTATCACTTATATACAATATCAAATCAGAACAGAAACTATCTGGAGTCCATGTGTGTCTTACAAAAGACATTAGCATTTGTGGCATGTGTGCAATACAAATGCATTAGCATTTGTGGCCAGATGCAATGTTTTCACTTTCAGAGAATGTGGATGGTGCAACTTGGCAAAAAGAACAGGAATAGACCAACTATAAACCGAACAGTTGTCCAAGATACTAGAAGTTCGGCCAAATACCTGAGTCATTTTCATTCCTAAGCCCTGAGTGGGCCACGATCATGGTGGGTGTGTCCTCATGACATTTCTTCAGGTAAACACTTGCACATTGTCATTGTAGCTCCATGGATATGGGGATTAGTGCAAAACACATTTTGTTGGCTTTTGCAGAGCAGGGTGACTTGCAGGCCTAACAAAAATGTAATTAAAAAAAAACATTTTGGATAGTCTCAGCCCAGACACTCCATTCACAAAGTTACACATTGCCTGATGTTAAACTCAACACACATTTTAGAATAATCTCTTTCATTGCTTCTGAGTGGGAAACAAACCATGTGAATCAACTTAAATGCTTGTAGCATTGAACCTTTCAGACTGAGAAAGTTATTCAAGAATTTAGCTGGATGCCTAAGTAAACCATAAGTGAACAACACTGAAATATCAAGGTGAAATTCTACATAGCTTGCGTAGTATAGACCAGCGTTACTCAAACTTATTTGTCCTGAGGACCAGTCAAGTCAGCGCCCCCCCCAACCAGGAATTATTTGGCACAAAAAAATGTAAATCAGCGTTTTTTGATGGCCGTGTCTGCTTTCTCGCCACTAACCGGTCAAAACGAGGAAGACACGCTGACAGAGACACTCGGAGCGTGTTTTCTGAGCCTGTTTCTGTCCTTTGTTTTCGTGGCTGTCATAACACATGTGTGTGTCCGTGAAAAATTTGGAGAGAATGAGAGAATGAGCGGAACGCTGAACATTCTAGCAATCTGAAACAAGGGGCGTGCCGTGAAGTCGAGGGGGCGGGGCGGGGCACGTTGTGACAGCATGGCTGAGATCAGACCTGATCTGACTGAATTTTGATTGGTGCAGAAGCGAGGCTCTGCTGACCGACAGGAACCCTCTCACGGACTGGCACCGGTCTGCACCGCGTAGTTTGAGAAACGCTGGTATAGACCTAGCTTCCTCTGTCCGGCGGGGGTAGGGTGAGGGGTGGTCTTTAACGGCGATATTTTTTTATTGCGCGATAAGAATCTCACGCCGTTAACGGCCCAGCACTAATTTTAACCTATTTAACCTGCAAGGTGTTTTGCTATTATAACATTTAGCAGTATCAATATATTACTAACATACTGACCATATCATCCAGCCCAAGTGCGATACTAGCCTGCTTATAAATTGGCTTTCTTTCACTCAGCTCAGGGTGAACTTTCAGGAAGCAAATAAAGAATAGTTTGAGTGGAGCTGACTTCAGCTTTTTAAAATAGTGCTGTGTGCAAATAAGACACAACCCCAACAGCAGTACTTGTCCTTTTTAAGAGTTTGGTGCCTTAAAATAAGGGAGAACAAATAAACACGGGACAAAGGCTGGATTCACCGTGACTGTCACTTCCTAACTTGTGGCTGGCAGTGTAAATATTTTTAACGGAGAAAGTGCACTTATGGAAGTGGAGAAACACTTCCGAGACACTGAACGGTGCTTAGCTTTCGGCCCAGAGCATACCAAAGGCTGGGCTGAAGCTTTGAGTGAAAAGGAGAAAAGAATGATGATACATACGAACGACAAGACGACACCTGCCTAGAAAGTCAACAAAGTCTGACCTTTGCTTGACCTATACAAGCCCTGGACTCCCTGCAAATTCCCACACCCTACGAATGAGTATTTTTAACTGGTGTCAACAAAGGCTGGCAGATTTGGTCGGCGTATGAGTTAGTTCCGATGACAGACCGAATGACGGCTCACGCTTGAAAATCAAAGATTCGGAGGAGGCAAGAACAACAAGCAAAGGGCCAGTGCTGTCAAGATGCTAGTGGCAGCAAAGGAAACCACACACTAAGGGGAAAAAGACATAAATAAATGTGTGCTGGAAAAAATGAATGTTTTCACATCTGCTCGAAAGCTTTACGTATGCTGCGAATCTATGCCTTAATAGAGGGCAGTGTGGCCTGTTACCGCAGACTGATGTAGGCCACATTTACGGGGATGTTTTTGTTGTTTGAGTAGCAGAGAAAACAGTTTTATGTTCACAAATCGATGCCAAGACAAGCCAAAGGCTTTGTTTAAAGACTACTCTGTGTAGGACATCAGAAATTACTGCTGAAAGCAAACCTGAGATCATAGTCCTGATGAATGGTGCATGCAAACAAGCCTCCATGTTAACGAGACAGACTACTGTGGTCGCCATGCGTACAGTTTTCCAAAAGGAAATTCTTGCTATTTACAATTGTAGTAGCCTCTAGTGTCTTCATCCCTCCTGTGAATCACCTACCAATAGTTGTAGTCCATCCCAGCATCTCCCATCTCCTGTAGTCTATCTGATGTGTTCTTTAGCTACTCATTAGCTAATCAAGTCTGATATTTTAACTAACGCTTTTAACCGTATTGCTACACAACAACACATTTCACTTTGTTCACTGTTCACTCGGAGATGCAGCAATGATGACACCTAGTGGCTGGGAATTGAAGTGCTGGACATATGCTTCAGTTTTCCGTTCATGATTATGCAACAGAAAGGACACTTTGAGGCCCGCAGAGCTTTGTGGAATGTTTCTGTGCCTCTTTTACATATTATATTATTTAAGTGGAAAGTTTGAAACATTTTTCAAAATTTCTTTGTATTCGGTATGTCTCTTTTTGCTTTAATGCGCTTGAATTGGCATGGATTCCATAGGTTTGCATAAAAGTCTAGTATGTGTAGATCAAATCTATGAGAGTTTAACAACCAGGAAACAGCACAGAACGTTCATTTTATTGTCATACGTTTATTGCATTTAACGGTTTTATTGCTTATTACCCAGTTTTAAAACATCCCACATTGTCAAAGTGGTCTCAGACTTATAAAGTATCTACAACACCTTAACATCATTGGCGGCACAATATTTGTTGTTGTTGTTGTGCCTGGTGCAAATATATCTACATATAACATTATCCCCCAATTCAAAACATTTTAATTACGGAAAAGTAATACACAAATGACCAATGCCCTCATTAGGAAAATGCATGGTTAGTTTGAAGAAATAAAACACTGATTTCCTGGAAATCAATCTGTGTGTAACTTGTTATCTTCCAAAAAATTAAACCATTCTATTAATAGCCGTGTTCAAACTCGCTAGATTTAGAGAGGTGTAGAAAAGGTGATTACATTTTCCCTTACTGTATCATTTTGTTTGACAAAAGGCTTATCTAGTTAGGAGGCAAATATTTAAGTGCTGAATTACGTAGACTTCGAAGACGATAAGGCTCCACACCAGGAACTAGAGGACATCTGGTTTAACTCCCATATTGCGTAACAAAACAAGTTGCTGCAAATTCCTATGTAACTGCTTTTCTCCTGCTGAGCTATGTCTTGTCCTCCCTTTCTATTCCTCCTTACAAGTCATGACAGCCAGCAGTGATGACTAAGTGGATTTTGATCCAGATGTGAAGAGGGAAACTCCTAAAATGGTTCTTGGTTAGGACAGTTCAACCAAAAACTTGTGCATTACACTGAGGTTCTACATGCTTTCTGAACACATCACATTTCCTAAAACTGGTATCCACAAAAGTAGTTTTTCTATGGCACTGCTTAAAACACTGTTTGAGTGTGTCCAAACCTGATGAGCAGGGAAACTGCTTTAATACAGCAGAATAATACAATGTAAGTGCTGCATTACTCATGAAAACACTGAATCAAAAGCATGCCTTAAAAACCACACGAATTAGTCCACAAACAACTACTGAAGACAAACAAGCTTGTTGATGTCTTTCTCTATTTGGATTCCCCTAAATACAATACATGGATATAGGCTTGCAATCACAACCCTACTGCAGCAGGTGGTGGTATTCTTTAATATGTCTGTAGTGGAATTCTAACTTAAAAATTGGGCAACTAAAAGGCATTTGGCTCATAAGCAGAGAACTGCTGCCAGTAACACAATTTTAGCTGTGGGAAAAAAGGATTTTTGTTTTTACCCAGAAGATGGTGAGGCCTAAAGCAGACAATTTTGGTATCTACATGTACCCCCTAGGAGAGGAGATGGGCAGTGACCATCTCCATTTACTAGTGTGCCAGGTAAACTATATAGACAAAATTGGTATGCATGACCAATACATCAACAGAGACTATAACGGCATTGCATTCAAATACATAGGTTTAATATGACGTTGGTCCCCCTTTGCAGCTGTAACAGCTTCTTCTTGGAAAGTTTTCAGAAAATTTGGGTGTGTTTCTGTGTGACTAAAACACTTGAAATCAATAAATAAGAGGCGTCCCTATAGTTTTGTCCACATAGTGTATATTTGTGAGGAAAGTTCCCTCTAGACTGTTTGTTGTTTTCCTCGTTTTAGAGCATCAACATGCTATTTTACACTAAAACTCACAAAAAAAAGAAAATACAACTTATAACTTGCATTCCTAGAAGATCCAATATTTCAATCAATTCCTTCACTTTTGGACAGTTCTATGCTGGTTTGCTAATTCCACCTGACAGAGTGCCCCTTACAAGTAGCTAGTCAGTTCGACATGTCTGCCCTGCTTGTAAAACGGCGAAATGCTTTAAAAAATCAACATGGGAGAATATTCAGAGCTTCTAAAAAAAAACTTACAATAAGCGATGGAAAGAGGAAACACCCCGAAGAGTCTACAAGCGTTCAAAACAAGACCCGCCTCAAGTCAGTATCATTAACAGTGACAGCACCAGCACCGTGTTTCCTCACCGCTCTGTTTTGTCTCTCACGGGGCCTTTAAGGAGATTAAAGTTTAATCTCCTGGACGATTAGGTATCGGTGAGAACCCAGTCGTGAGTACAGCCTTCCTTCCAGGCACCTAAAAACGATGAAATAGTTGATTTCTGTACGGTTCAATGAGAAGAGGCGTGGCCGAGAGAGCCCCAGCGCCATTCACAGCCTGACTACTGAGCTAAAGGCGTGTTTTCCCCTCACTGACATATAATGGTAGAGCTCGTATCCAGCCTGAACTTTGAGTCTGTGCTCTGAAGTTGGGACTTTTCTTGCTTTCTTAGGCTCTCTTAAGACTTGTTAGACTTGCTCTACGATGGCTGAACAGTGCGTGAAAGACAAGAAACCCACCTTTGAGAAGCCTAAGGTAAGTTGTGCTCCCGTTCTTCATTGGTGGGTTACAGGAACTAAACTGCTTCCCATTCATTGAGACACTTCTCTGCAGAGAACCACGTGTCAGAGGTGCTGTAACCTTGTCTGCAGCTCTGCAGTCTAGGAAAGCTTCACTCAGAAAAACATGTGTGATAAATAAAGGCTTATGATTTGGAGGACACAGACAATAGACAGCAGTCTGATGCCAACTGGTGCATCCTGCAATGTGTTTGGTACAAAATGTGAAGATATGCATTGATCCAGACTGGTGGAATGAGCCAACAAGAGCAGCAGAATCCATCTTTAGCTTCCAAAACCTCCTGAAGACTTGTCTGTTCATCTCCTCTATTAATGCACTTTCTTCTAGCATTACTCTTACATCCTCTGGTTGTCACACTTCCCTGAAACTGGAATCTGTCCTCATATTGTTGTTTGCTTCGGATAAAATCATAATGATTGAAATGCCTTGTAATGATCCAGTGATCCAGAGACCCTGGTGCAAAGATGATCTCAGTGCAGCAGGATGCATGGAGAACGGTCACAGAGAGGGCACTCCAAGGAACATTATACAGAGAGAGCACTCATGGACAGTTATGCCCTTTGGAGTCGTTGAACTGACGCAGCATGCTGATAGAGTAGCTTAACTGATAAAGAGCTATCTTCCATGAACCGTGAGGGTGTTCGTACCCTTTGTGCTCCTTTGATTGTGTTACACTGCTCTTGGGAACTTCTTTCATCATGCACCAGGAAAGCTAATCTCCACTGAGTATTGATAGTGTAACTGAAGTGATCTCATAGACCGCAACCCGGCATCTTCCTAGAGTCACCTTGCTGAACAACACAAGGGCTTAAGAATGCTGTCCTGTGCTGTTCAGCTGGATTGAGCGCTCTTGTGGTTTTAAGCACCCTGGAGGAACCTGGCGTAACAATGCCACATTGTGTGCTGTGCAGATGACTCAAATGACAAACACCTAAATTATTTGACTTGACTTGACTTGACCTGACCTAACCTGAAGAAGACACTGTATCCACTCAGTACACTCTGTAAACAGCAGCATCATGAACAACAGAGCACACCCATAACTTTGTTTTTGAGCTGGAAACGTGCCTGTGGTTCTGTTCCTAATCATCACTGTATCCATCATGTCACGCTCTTGTGTAACACCATCCAATGGATTTTATGAATTCTTGCGTAATAGGACTAAAGTCGCCATTTATGTGTCCCCATAGACTTGAACTGGAATAATGTGTTTGTAATTGTGAGAGTTGTAATTTTAGCTGTAGGCTCGTTTGAAAGGAGATCTTCTAAGGTGGGAACCTTGAACAGTTGTGGCTCTGATAGAAGGTGTGGAATGATGACAATAACTTTACTGCTTTTGAGAGCGTTATGATGGCACAGAAGTGACAGGTACACTATCTAATACACTTTTGCACTGCAATAAGGTGCGCCACCTTGAGGCATGATGCAGGGAATTAGCGAATAACATGATGATGATGATGATAAATGAAAGTGAGTGCATCATCATCAACTGAGATAAAGAGATACTTAAAAGGACATTTCACCACATGTTAAATATCTCTACACAATGTGGTTGTGTAGTTACCAGGGGTTGTAATGTAATGTTGCCAGTTATAGGGCTGGCTTTAGGTTTGCACTGTGGCTATTGGAGCAAAACAAAATTAAATATACATATCTATACAACATATTTGAAAAACTAAACCAAACCGAGGTGTAACTGTATCACATGGTATATAAAAGTAATACAAGATTCAAAACAAAACGATTATAACCTTTTTATATATGTGTATTAGAATACTGCTTTATCTTGTAGTGCTTTGCGGCAGTCCTGATGGGACTAGCTTAGACATTTTTGGCTTCAAATGTATTTGGATAAGGAAAATAGAATTAAAAAGCACGTGTCAACACAAAACACATGCTAACATGCTTAAAACACCATCATGTCTGATGAAATATGTTCTGAGAGGATAGCCGGACTGTGTTCATTCTGCAGCTTTCAGCAGGATTGTGTATCTATTGTCCCCCAGAGAGATGAAGACATACTGGTGCAACCCAAATGTGAACCAAATTTGATTTTCCACATTTGGTCTCTCCCTGAGCATGAAGATAGAGTAACTTGCAACCTTGAAAGACGTGCAGTGAATTTTAATAGATGCTGAAGGAGACGCACCTGAGGCGCTGAGATAAGCCATCTGACGGGCCATTCCTTCCATTCCAATAACGTCTTTATAGGAGGCAAACAAGACCCTCAATACAGCATAGTTCATTTTTTAGCTATTATCTGATCTGATATGTGACCAGCTACCAATGCTTAGACTACATTAAGTCTAGGAATCACCAGAGCTCTTTGAAGTGTGGGTCTAAACACTGCTAATATTTGGTTGAAGAATGAGGGCACCGGCAAGAATTGATCTAATCATTTATATTAACAGGATTCATTTTGCACAGCATTCTTTTGTCGTTACATCACATATAAAGACAGACATATTTACACTAATTCAGAGCCCAGACAGCTGTGTTTACATAATATGTTTACAAAACCACATTTCACTGAGCCATACTGATGCTTTAAGACTGGTGTGATCCTCGGCTTGATTAGCTAAACTGCCTTGGTGGGGCTTGAGATACGACACTGTCTTCTGAAAAGACTTAATGAACAATAGCTAAGATTCATACTTAAGTTTTATACTAGCTCCATGCTTCAGATGGGTATTGCCATAAAGGAGGTTGTATAGTAACAGCATGATACATACAGGGTCAGATATAACGTTATTGTAATATCTCTCGCTCTCGTGCTGTCTCTCTCTCTATATATATATATACATATATATACACACACATACATAAATACACAGTTGCAAGAGCACCCACGTATAGTGCAAAACTGTGACGGTGTACTGTGGTAAAAAAAAAAAGTATTTTTATAGTGTAAACCCTAAAAATGCCCCCAAATGCTGAGGATGGAAGATAGTAATGAAAGAAAGAATTATTAATTGTGTTTTTGGTACACAAATCCACTCAAACGTCATGTAACATTTTCAATAGAAGAACAACATTTTGAATACAGGCCCTTTAAAAACATCTTGCGGTATATTGTTGAGCCCTTGCTCCGAAGACACAACTGTTGACAACGAATCTGTTGTGAAAGAACGGTTTGAAACCACGGCAGATTCCTTCCGGCACATCTGGCTAATGTTGACAGTACTGTGTAGCATTTTATGAAGGGAAAACTGAACAAATAGATCTTGGGAGGTTTTCTTCACTCAGGATGCATTAGTTTATTACATGTTATTGCCAGCTTAAGTTGCACTGCTTATAAATATAGGGAGCAGATGTTAATCTTGATGTCCTTGTTGAAGCACACTAATTAAATTACGTTGATCCTGTTGGTCTTTTTTTTTCCTCTAAAAGACCTCATGCAGGCAGTGTTTGGAGAAGCCAGTCGGGTCACCAGTCGGGAATTCCTTCTTAAGATTATTTAAAATCAGTGCTGAATCAGCATGGAGTTTGCACATGTGCCTCTGTTCTTTTGTTGGTGAACATCAGGCTAGCTCATCAATGTCTGATGCATGTGTAGAAGAGCTGTATGCATCCTGTTTAGCAGGCTGCAGTGTGTGCGTAAACAGCTCTGACACAGGCTGTGCAGAGGCCCTGCGGTGTACCTAATGCATCCTGTCAGTGGGTTCTTTGCAGTCTCGCTCATCCCTCACCTCACATAAAGGTTAAAAACGAGGCCACATTCTACATTTCCATACAGGGAGTGCAGAATTATTAGGCAAGTTGTATTTTTGAGGAATAATTTTATTATTGAACAACAACCATGTTC
>JBBPDH010015058.1:0-11047 GCA_037974565.1 Clupeocharax schoutedeni
GACGGATAGCATCGCATGCACACACGTGTGTGCGTGTGTGTGTGTGTGTGTGTGTGTGTTTGTGTGTGTGGCTCATTGCCAGAAGGGTCAGGCGCAGGATGGAATTTTGCTCAGTCTGAGAGAAAAAGCCTCTAATTGGTTCTGAATGTCTGTTACGGTCACTGAATTCCAAAAATTAATTATGTCATTTCCTGGCATCTGCAGCACAACAATCAATCATACAGGACAAGACAGAACACTTCAGGCAGGACAGGACAGACAGGACAGACAGGACAGGACAGACAGGGAAGGACAGGACAGCACAGACAGACAGAGACAGTACAGGACAGACAGGACAGGATGGGCAGAACAGACAGGGAAGGGCAGGACAGCACAGACAGACAGAGACAGTACAGGACAGACAGGACAGAACAGGACAGAACAGACAGGGAAGGGCAGGACAGCACAGATAGACAGAGACAGCACAGGACAGACAGGACAGGATGGGCAGACAGACAGGACAGA
Source organism: Clupeocharax schoutedeni (assembly GCA_037974565.1). Classification (NCBI taxonomy): domain Eukaryota; kingdom Metazoa; phylum Chordata; class Actinopteri; order Characiformes; family Alestidae; genus Clupeocharax; species Clupeocharax schoutedeni. Next base: position 505 of record JBBPDH010015058.1, read on the forward strand.
CAGGGCAACTTTATGAGAATAAAAAAAGGTGATCATTAGAAGTATCTGAAACTGCCCACATAAGACACACATACATTATATACATATAATTGTACGTACATAATTATATATGCACAGACACAAAACATATATAGGTATATTAATGCAGTCTCTAGACCGCACCCATATCGCCATATTTTGTGTTTACATTAGATTTTATTTAAGCATCTTTATTTGTATGTTTTGTTTGGCTGTGCATACATAATTATGTATGTACAGAAATGTACTAGACTGCACCCACATCGCCATATTTTGTACTTTTGTCTTTTTACGTTTTTTAACTTTTTAACTGTGACTTTTATTTTGGCGGATCTCGCTGTCGAGGAAGATTCGCCGGGTTGGCAGACAGCGGCAGAGCAGAAGTCCCGAACGAGAACTCTAATAGCCCCGTTTTTCTGATTCATTAGACACCATTAAATCGTTATACATTAAATATTGTATACTTTCTGAAAAGCTGCTGCTATTCGGTTGGAGATGCAGAGGTGACACTGTGTGTGTGTGTGTGTGTGTGTGTGTGTGAGTGTGAGTGAGTGCTCTGCTGGATAAACCAAAGTGGAGAGATAGAGAAGCGTGGAGGAGAGAGAAAGTGTAAGAAGATACACAGTGAAGATGTCCTCTGAATCAGAGTCCAAGCTCTACGCTTTGTCCAGGTGTCTCTTTGGAGTTTCTGCGCATGTGCTCTGCGTTGCTCTCACCGGCCTGATGGTGGCGCTGGCGGCACCTGGCTCCAGTGAGTACATACATACACACACACACACACACACACACACACAGACCTGAACAGAGAGCCAGCAAAAGAGCCCGAGGGGATAGATACATGGATGATTGACAGGTAGAAAAAGAGAGGGATGGAAAGGTGAATATATATTTTTAAAAAAATGTTATTATGAATTATAATAAATTATTACACAACATATATTGTTATTTATTACAATAATAATTATTATTGGGTGGTGGTGGCTTAGTGGGTAGGATACTTGCCTCTGGACCAAGAGGTCATGAACTCGAATCCTGCCTTCAGCGCCACCACCGGGTCCCTGAGCAAGATCCTTAACTTCAAGTTGCTCCAGGGAGACTGTCCCCTGTAGTTAGGCAATGGACGTCGCTTTGGGTAAAAGCATCTGCTAAATTCTGTAAATGTAATCTGTTATTACATTATAGATGGATTTATTATAGATGCTGGATGGATGATGGAAGCCTGGAGAACTGTTCCTCAAGACCATATTGAAAATACAAGAAAGTCTGGATCTTTGGAAACAAAATATGAAAAAATTTTCACAGTGCTGTACCTCAGTATGGCTGAATCCAGCACTTAAAGCCATATTGAGAACGATTACCCACTGTCTGTTTTGGTGTTTGCAGGTTTGTTCTCCTGGCACCCCGTTCTCATGACCCTTGCGGTGAGTGACCTTTACTCTCTCAGTAATGAATGATGGGGAGAGGGAGGACCACCTTACCCATCCAGAGAGAGAAAACAGAAAAGCAAAACAAAATTATCACAAAATTAGTAAACAATTGCATAAGACTTTTGCACAGTCCTGTAAATGTGTTAGTGGTGTCTGGTCAGACTGGGTATGTAATGTAGTAGATTTAGATAGTGTATCTGTATACAACAGCCTCAAAACTAGTAGCCACCACATGATTTGCCTGATGATGAGTGATGGCTTTCATGCATTGTTAGCAGTTTTGCTGCACGTTCCTGGCTGACCTTTTTCCTGATGTTTCCTAGTTCGCTTTCTTTATGACCGAGGCCATTCTGCTCTTCTCGCCTCACTCTTCGCCGGTGGGGAAAATGAAGCACCAGGATAAAGCCCGTCTTCACTGGGTCCTGCAGTGTGTTAGTGCCTGCTTTGCCATTGCCGGGCTGGGTGTCATCGTCTACAACAAACACCTCAATGGCAAGCCACACTTCACCACCTGGCATGGGCTGATTGGTCTTGTGACGGTCACTGCAGTCACGGTTCAGTCAGTGGGTGCGCTGCCTCTCCTGTATCACAAACTGGCCAAAGGCTGGTCCCTGGCTAAGCTAAAACGCTATCATGCCACCTCCGGACTCCTGACTTACCTGTTAGGCAGTGGCAGCCTACTGCTGGGCACCTGCTCCACCTGGTTCATGGGCAGTGTGAGCGGGTATGTCTGGTACCTCGCCGCATTTTGCCCTGCGCTTGCTGCACTGGTGGTCATGAAACAGGTCACTGATGCTTATATGGCTAAGAAACGCTTGCAATACTAAAATCTCAGACCGCGAGCAAGATCACGTCTAATGTTATTAAAGGCAAAAAATGATTCCCCTCACAAGCATTAAATCATGTGGAGGCACTGATACAGTGAACTGTAACAGACTCGTTCATGCGGTTTCTGACACAGTTTGACTCGTTTATTTAAACCCATATTAGCCAGAATTTATAGAAGACTCTCATTAATGTGGTCTCTGATACTGTATGACACACTGTTGCCTGTAATAATCCACATCAGCGAGTAGTTATCTATAAACATGACAATTCTGGCTAATACATTTTTAAATGTTGTACAGTGTCAGAAACCGCAAAAGTGAGTGAAACTATATCACGTGGAGGCACATCAGGCATCCTGATACACATTTTTAATCATGTCCATGTTTACAGATTACTCACACACTCACTCTAACAATCTCTGATGCACATTTAAAGATTATAGTATGTTGTACAGTGTAGAAACCACATACGTTTACAAGCACAAAACCGTTTACAAGCATTCAGTGATCACTTATGTGATTTCTGATACGATTAGTGTGTCGTACAGTATTAGCAACCACATAAGCAAGTCTGAATGGGGAGGTGAAATAATGCTATTTTGCATTAAACCATGCCTTTAAAGTTAACAGCAATGAAGATACACTATTCTCGCAATTCGTCAAACTGAAAAGCAGACCTCATGCTCCTTTTCCAATTTCCACAAGAATGAGGTCCTGCGCCACCTTGTGGACTTCTGTAGACGTTTGTACCAGTAATGGTATGAAAAATTCCAGAATATGTGTTGCATTACATTCCCAAGTAATTTGCTGGTTATATATAACACATTCTTTCCAGAATGGGTTCTACGGAGCACTGCTATACAACAGTGGTTCTCAGTCCTGGTTCTGGAGAACCACCTTTAATTTCTTCATATTTTTCTCCCAAAGATCAAGACTTTTTTGGATTTTCCCTGTCACATCAGGTGTGGTGAGAGCTGTGAAGTCCCACCCCAGAAATGAGAACCACAGGCATAGAACCTTTCAGTTCTTGAGATCAAGAACCGCTTTAAAGTAACATCAGTATAAAGATGCTCTACCAGCTCTACTGAATGTTCACTTAAAGAGATGAACGCAGGAATTTATTGGTTTGTTTTCTTGAAATTATAATAACTAAGAGGTCATTTAAGTAAAACTGCAAAATCGGACTGTTGATCATATTCGTGGTGATGTTGAGATATTTATATTTTCTGTAAACTGTATGCACCTGTGGTCCAGATGGTGTGGGGACCAAGGCGAACATTTCCTAGAAACCCTTGTACACCAGTGCTTACAATGCAACATTATAGAAAGTAAATGTGGCCATTTTATCAGAAACACCTTATATTCTCAGGGCCATAACTGCTCAACAGAAACACCACCATGTAAGAATGAATTTTGATCAATTGGTACAGAAAACCCTTCAAACATTAGGAAGGAAAGTGTAGAATACAAGGCCACAAATACAAACACTGGCTGCCATGTATTGCAGCTCATTGAAACACACACGGCTTAGAACTTCAGCATGAATGGGCAGAGCTAAACTGCTCTAGGCTTAATAAGGAGATATTATGAATTGACCCAGGTTGTTTCGCAGCTTATTTCTATATATGGACTGTATGAATTGGAGAGTAAATATGAAATTTGAACCAATATTTATTTTTTAACTGCAGTGTGTAGCAGTAAAATCACAATGCTGATATATTTGTCCATATTGTGCAGCCCTAGTGAAGGGGATTCTCATAAAGTGATAAAAGCTTTCTCTGCTGTGTAACTGAAGTTGTGCCAATTAAAGAGACCATTTTAATACATCAAGAAAAAATGAATTTATTTTCTGTTAAAACAACATTAAATAAATACAATGTCATTTTAAACTCCTCCTCTGTGCTAAATACATGAGCTGATGAGTCTCATTTTCTACCTGTACAGTGTGTGTGTGTGAGTGTTCTCCCGTGGATCTGTCACAGATACTGGTCGCCAGAATAACAAACACATTATACTAAAAAAAAAAAAGCCTCAAACCTACGTCACCGTTTCCAGTGGTAACGGACAGAGGTCTCCATTTTTTCCTTAAAAAATGCAGACAAAAAAGTACAAAAATAATAAAAAAAAAAGCACATGAATCAACCAATATAAATAAATAATAAATCCCGCTAAAACAAATGCATCGAATGGAAAACAATTATGCTCGATAAATTGTTACATCAACAACAAAAAAAAAAAGATAATTTTTGCGATAATGAAGAAAAACGTAACAAATAACATACAAATATCGGCCGATTTAAAAGGGGAAAAAAAAAAAGTCATGGGCGTCGGCCAATAAGACAGCAGTGGCAGAAAGGGGGGCGTGCACAGATAGGCACTGAGAATGAACAGTGATTGGCTGAGGGGCCTGTCAATCAAACAGCACAGAAGGGTCATGAACACGAACACTCGGAACATTCCACATCTATGTCAGTCACACTTTGGTCGTATTTGCAGTCCAAACACAGATGGAGGGAACAGATTATCAACGTCCTACAGGAAACGAGCGTCTCTAAACCCAGATTGAGCCAATCAATCGTCTGGGGGTGGGGCTTAACAGTCTACACGGACCAACAAAAAAAAAAAACTGCTACAGGAGAACATACCATATAAGGCTAATAACAATAAACCCCGACTACATCTCTCTCCACCACGAGGCTCTGAAGGCTCACAGGAAATTACATTCGTTGAGTTTATTTTTTTTCTCAAACTTAACATAAAGCAGAAAACAATGGCTTGTCATCACATTGTTGGACCCCCCCCACTTTATGTCTCACTTTTGTTCTGTTTGTGATCATTTTAAATGCTCAAACCCACTTCTGAATATACAGCAAGCCCACCTTTTACAAAAGGTAGCAAAAAAATGACATTTTTTTCTCAGTTCCAAGTTATGCTACGAGTTCTATCAAACATCGAAACGTCTCTAGATTTACCTTTTACAGATGCTAACCGGCCTATAGAGACTGATACGTTCTGGTCGTTTTCAAAAGGGGTCTCAGATCCGTATTGGTGGAAACTTGTGTTCTGGTCCCTCATTAAAGACACTGCCCAACCCTCGCCTACCCCCAGCTTATCTGCTACAGCCTTGTTTTGCTGTACTCACAGTTTTGGCTATGGACCAATAAGGATCCTCCCTTTTGTGACGCTGGAAACAAAGCACGCAATCGTGGTGTGTCACTGCCCAGTCACCTCGATGACATCATCGTCCGAACTGCTACCTCCGTTTTCTGTGAGGGTGGGGTGGGTGTCTGGCCGTCTTAGTGCTGCCCCCAGCAGGCTGGAGGTGGAAAGGAAGCTAGGTGTGGCTGAGCTGGAGGCAGAGGCAGAGGTTGGAGCTGAAGAAAGAGTGCCACCTGGATGCAGGGAGGAGTTGGGGAATATTCTTGAAGAGTCCGGGAGGAGGGTCTGACCAAATGGCATTGAGAAACCTGACAGCATGCTGGCCATGCTGGGGTTAAAGAGGAAAGGAGGAAGAGAGGATGACGAGGAGGAGGAGGAGGAAGGTGCAGAAGAAGTTATGGTGGTTGTGGTGGGTGTGGAGGAGTGGGAGGAGCCCAAAGGGTCGATGGGGAACATGGTATGCAAATCAGCCAGCGTTTGCCCCGCCTGAGGCATGAAGTGAGATCGGCTGGTCCCACCCAAAATGGGAGGGGTCATATGACCCAAAGCACCCAGAAGGGCTGGGTGAAGGTTCATGGAGGGCATGGTGAAGCTGCTGCTTAGAGGAAATCCTGGATAACTACTCGCTGTTCCTGCCACTGCAGAGGTTCGTTTGGACCCCCTGTTGTCCGCCAGCAGTTTCCTCTTCAGGCTCTGGAGGTCCAAGGTGGGGGCGGAGCCTGAACCGCCGATTATGTCATCACTCAGCTGCCTGGCTGGACCTTCCAAAGAATGGCTGTGCTGGGACGGCCTGTCTGGACCCGCAGGTTCCACTGTATCCAGGGGTAACAGGGTGCTCTCTCCCATGGCAACGGCGTCCGTGTCGCTGGTATAGTGGCGCAGTTCCCTCAGCAGGTCCGGAATGTTAGAGGAGGCAACTCGCCGGACAGAGTCCGGACTCAAACGCTTCGACTCCGACGGAGACGCTCGACCGTTACTGACAGAGCGCAGGACAGATTCAGAGTCTGAGAGAAAGAGAATGCACACAATTTTACAGTGTATTTTACTATTTTTCGACTCCCAAAATGATTCAAAGCAAAATGAGGGAGAAATGAGTACTTTATATTAGAACTGAATTTGGGACACACAAGAATATACACAGCAATAATAGTAAACATTAAAATTAAAAAAAAGGGCAAGAAAGTAAACAAAAGGAGGAGATCTAAAGAAAGACAGGAGTGAGAGGGAGCTTTTAGGATGTAGTATCTGTCCTGATGTCATACCTCTGGGTGCAGGTGCTCCACCCTCGCTGGTTCTGGTTTTCCCGGAGCGGATGGCGAAGATCCTGCCGTCATTGGTTCTGATGTACGTACCTGAGGACACAAACATCACAGATTAGCCCCAGATTTTAATCAAGAACAAATAAGAGTCCCAGGCTCTGTCTGGGTCATACCTGGTTGCCTATCGTAACTTACAGTTTACAATTTAAGATCATGTACAAGATTACGATTTCTAGAATTAATAACAGACTGGGTTTAGAGAACAACTCCAAACAACTACTAGAGTTACTAGTAAATAGGTTCAGTAGTCATTTATTTAACACTAGTATTTACTTTCTGGATAATTTTATTTCGACTTTACACTGTATTTTATATTGCTCGTCTTTGTGCCTCTGAAAGCGCAATGGTGAGGGTATAACGTGTATCACAGTTGTAACAGCGGCAATATATCATCTGGAGAAGTGGCACCAAAAGTCACCTGTAATAAGAATAACAAAGGAATTTCCATGGGCAAATGCAAAATGTGATTGTGCGGTTGCTATGGTAACCCATGGTTGTTTTTAGGTAGTTGCTATGGGGTTGCAAGGTGGTTACTAATGGTGCAGCAGCTAGTAACTAGTAACTTAACTCTCGGCGAGGGAAGTGTGTTTAAGTACCTTTCGACCCTTTGATGACGTGGAGACTCTCCCCAGCGCCGATTCTTGCTTGAACATCCGTAGAGCTGTTGGTTCCTGGGATCACTATATCTGCATGCACCACAGAACACATCAACACTATTTAAATAACAGTAAAAGCTGGTTAACAGTTTCATTACTATCTATAGGACTGAACTCGGTGTGCGTGGGGGGGGGGGGTTCTGTACCAGTGGTGGTGATGATGCGCTGAACGTAGACTCCAGCTTTCTGCAGGTAGTTGACAGGAAAGGTTGAGCTGGAGGCGTGGCCTATGCCCACCTGGCGGGGCATCATGGGAATGGGTGTAGACTGAACTGGACGTACACTTGCAATAGGCTTCTCATCCAACCGACCCGGCGGACGCCTGACAGCAATCCAGAAAATACTTTTATGGCCATATGCAAATTATATTTTTATATGTAATTTAAATATACATTCGTGTCCATAACTTTGGAATCATCCATAATGAGTTACATGTATGCTTAAGTTGTATTCTTAGCTGCTGAAAATGGGATTGGGAGGAACCCGTGTTTCTTTCAATCACTGTTGGAAATGATGCACCCTTTTTTCCCCCCAATTTTGCTTTTCAATCACCTTTTTGCTGTAAAACCTTTATTCCAATCAAAATGTCTTTTCTTTTTTATATTGCGTACATTTAATGAAAGAGAGTGGACCAAAATGTTTTTATTTGTTTAAATCAGATTTTACTAAAACCCAGAAGAACTGACCAGTTCCTCTGGCTGAATGCTGGTATGTTGGAGAGGGTCTGGTCGGTAACGGGGTAATAGTGGGCGTAACTCGGCCGCTGGTACGGAACAGATGCCCTTTTCTCATCCTCATAACTTTTCTTAGCAGCTTTTTTCTCTGCCTTCGTCAGTTTCATATCCTTACGGTCCGTCAGCAGAGACTCATGATGGAAAGGAGGCTAGAGCGAGAAAAAGAGGGGAGAGAGAGACCAATAAAAATACATCTAGAAAATAAATCTAAAATAATGTTCTGTGCTCCTTTTACTTTTGTGTCTGTTTTGGTGTGCATGTGTGTTACCTTGGTGATGAGGAGTGGGTAGCGCAGACAGGCCTGTTGAATGACCCACTCCATTTCCTCCTGAAGCATCTGTTCTGAATGGCTCTGATCAGGCTCCTCCTCCACAAAGTGCAGCAGAGACTCCACCTCCTTCCGTGTGAAGGTCAGAACAGGATTCAGGTCATCCACCACCCGGTCTGGAGAACACAAACACACAATAATTTAATTTTCACTTTTATTGTCAGATAAATTGGCATAATGTAAGTAGACATCTCAAAATGAACGATCATTCGATGTTTTCATGATTTTGATGTGAAATTATTAAAGTTATTACAGGAATGAAGGAAACTTTTGTAAAATGAATGTGTAGAATATTGGTTACCGGACATCCCCTGTTTGGAGACCTGTCGGTCATAGATCTTCTTCTCCAGAGTGAAGTCACACACCAGTCTGTAGATGTAGCAGGGTTTGCGTTGACCATATCGATAAACTCGACACACAGCCTGCGCATCGTGACACGGATTCCAGGAAGCGTCAAAAACCACCACCCGATTCGCCCCAATCAGATTGACTCCTAAACACCCCGCCCTAAAAAACACAACGCAGCAGATCAGTTCAGTACAATTCAATTCAGTTCAGGCCTGAATAACTCTGTTCAGTACAGTTTAGGTAAGAATGGGTGTGTGAATGTGGAGGTGGGTGGAAGGGGTGTGTGTGTGTGTGTGTGTTTCGAAGTGCAGCACAGGCTCAAAATTATTGCAAATGGATAAACTCCACAGATTGACTTGATTGTAAATATCTCTACATAGTTTTTAAAAAAAATCAATACCTCAGTATAACTCAATTGTGTTTATAAGCGGAAGATCTCCAAATTGTACAAAATGTTTGTGGATTTTTACAGTAAAACAAAATAATGTCTGGATGTACTGAAAAAAGGATATAACACACTTGTACACATTGTTTAAGCCTGTAAATATTTAAGTAAAAAGAAATAAAAAGTAATGCAGAAACAGGAAAAAACACCCTCAGAGCTCTAAGGGCTCTTCAGAGCTGGTTTACCTGGTGGACAGCAGGAAGACCCAGGCCGCGCTGTTTGTAGGGTCATTAAACTGATTAATGAGTCTCTCTCTCTCTGAGGCCGAGGTGCTTCCATCCAACCCTGCAACAAACAAACAAACAAAGGTCAGATTTAATACCCCACAAAATAAAACGTACATTAATATGAGCTATTAGTAAGATATTATTGATGTATTTTATTAGAGCTGGGAAATGTGATAAAGGTTTTAAATATATATATATATATTAGGAATGCCCCGGTTTGTGTGAATATCCTCCTCTAACCAAACGAACTGGTGTCAGAAGAGTAACTTCCACAGCATTTAAAACACAGCCGCAATAAAACAATCATGAACTCAGTTAAATAATGTTGACCATGTTTTAATTTTAAAAAAGGAATTATTAAAACATTTCTTGCTTAATCATCTTTTTGTTTGTGGTTTTTAAATTTTGTTTTTATAGATGAATTTTTGGTCCTCCTCTATGGCACCCTAACAACAAGTGTGTTATACCCATCCCCGTGAACCCATCCCTGTTAGTTTGAGAGCTAAGTTCAGGATTTTTTATTCACGTCGGAAAATGAGCTCATGCGCATAAATCATTCTTCACATTTTCTATGGGAAATGTGTTCTAGTGGCAGGGTTTCTACAGATATGGACAAGTTACATTTAAGACTCTTACAGAGAAAAGTCCTACAATTCCTTACAAATAAATGAATTTACCAAACTGTGTAGTCATTTTAACTAGTCATTACTTTACAAACCGTACAACTTCAGTGTATGGAGATGGACTTTGAGCGGACAGTAAAGGTTATATCATCTCTCAGTTCCATCTTGGGTTTGTTTGTGGCTTTATTACAGCGGTGCTACATCGGCTCAAAGAAAGAACTACAACACAAAACCGATACACACTGTGCCAACACTGTTGTGCCAGCAAAATGTGAAAAGATCAGTGTTTAATCATGTTAACATTAAAAACCCAAGATTCACGGTGTATCCGAAACCGCACACTACACACTTTTGTGCGATTTTTAGTGCGTAGTGCGTTCACACTGAAAACCAAGATAAATTCAGTGCACTGAAAGTACCCGGATGATGCAC
>JBBPDH010015108.1:0-11044 GCA_037974565.1 Clupeocharax schoutedeni
TGCCCTTTCATGCGAACTGAATTTCTTTCCGTTTTCTTCACAGGCACAGCTTTTAGTAACGCAAGGATATCGTCACGATCTCGCAAGATCAGATTGGTCTCGCGAGATGCGTCTGGTACCACAAGATCTCGTCACACCCCTAGTAGCTACTATATGTTATTAGGGATGAACCGATTGCAATTTTCTTGACCTGATTACCGATTTTTTTGTAAGTGTGATCGGCCGATACCGATTTTTCTGATATCGATTTTTCCCCCAGATAACAGAAAAAAAACAACTGTTGCATGTAGTCGACTTTGCGATCTGTTTACTTTTATAATAGTGACATATGATAGTGGCAGCTCCACAGCAAATACAAACAAAAATCAAATTTTCTGTAATATAAAACATTTTTTCATAACAAATTTTCTTTAAAAATTTAAATAAATAAAATGTAATACATAAACAAATAAATAACCCTCCCAAAAAAGATCAGTTTGAAATCAGAAATATGTGTGAGTATTCGGCTGATCACCAATCAGGTCAAAAATGGTCATTTTCTGATCACTGGCTGATCAATCGGTGCATCCCTATATGTTATATTGACATAAGTAGTGATATTCCCATGGTAAGATTATTGCATGTAATAAGATATTGCACGTAATGAAATCAATCAGCAGCCACTTAGAAAGAAATCACTACACATGGTAAGACTTGCTCATAAGATGCTAGAATGTATTAATTTAGCAATAAAAATCCATTTCTAACAAATAAAGGTGTGACTGAGTGACTGTTAAATGGCTCAAAGAAAGTATCTGATCTAATTGGGCTTTTACCTTCTGTGTACATCTCAATCGCCATTGTTTGTTTAATTATTTCCTGGGATATCAGTATCATTTGAGATTACATGGGAGGTGTCAAGTAGTCACATGCTCCACTGCCCCAGGGCTATAAGGATGATTCATCTCTGTGATGTAATCTCCTGATTTGCTGTTTAGCTCATTGTGCAGCTCTTAATTAGCTCGGGTAGAAGCAACCCCCTTTGCTCGGGTCTTGTGAGGAAAGGAAAAAACAGTAAACAAGGCGTAGATTAAGGCGTCTCTGATTCTGAAACACGGACAGATGTTATGTGCTTGTTATCTCGTGCAGATTCCTTGTTGTTTTCTTCCTCCGAGGCTTTGTGACCTGAGAGGTTTTATTCATTTTCTGCAGCGCTCAGTACTTACATTGTGTGCTTCACCGGAGTGAGCAGAGGGTCTGACTGTGCTTGAAGATGCTCTTGTACTCGGGCGGCCGTAATCACAGTTCAGTCTGTCTGAGTTTAACTGTGCTGAAGACGTGCACATGAGGGTTACAACTACCCAAGTCTCCCTTAATTAAAAGGGCATTCTAACACTATTCTTCGTTTGGAGTTGTTCCCAGATTCTTCACACTGGTGCAGAACCAGGGTTAAGCCTATGATGCAAATATAGACATTTTTTCCATTTCCATTCGTGTCTGCTGAGTCATTGTATCTAATACTGAAAATGCACTAGTGAAAAACCTGAGATGTTTTTTTTCTGTTTGTACCTCTGCCATAAATGGACTTTAAGAACACATATTTGGCCCAAATCATTTCAGAACAATCCTAACACTGTAATGTCTCCTGTCTGCTGTGTAATAACTTCCTGCGATGTAGCTTTCAGAGGCATTTAACTGTGCTGACGTCTGGTTCCTGTCACCACCACTGTGAACAATTCTGCCTCTGTGAGATTCTCTTGAATGGAGCATTTCACATCAAATCACTCTGAATGAATTTGTTTAGACCATAACCATGTAATTGTGTAGTTTGAAAACTGGGGGACATTTCTTTTAGGAACCAGCAGTAGTGGTTTAGAGGCTGTAACGTTATATAGAATCACACCAGTGGCAATATTGTAGTAACGATCCACAGTACTAATAAACATCACAGAGCAGTGAAAAACCGTCTGCGTGCTTCAGTTAAGGTGCTGAAATAATACAGTTGTGGTTGAAGCTCTAGTAATCTTACTTTAAGCATGCATGACCATATGGCCAGTTTGTGGGTATCTTTTTAAAGCTGATTGACTGCTGTCACATTCTGGCATCTTGTTAAGCTTTCCAGACTTAGGCCTTTCTTTCACAAGGAGCTGAACTCAATGACACCTTGCAAGTTCCTCGCAGCATATGTTAGTAAGTCTTAAAGAATGCATGGTTGAAGTGACCTTGTTCAACTCCATTTGATGAGAATCAAGTTTGATCTGCTAGAGCCATGCACTAAAACATCCATGTGTTTCTGGCTCAGCGTTTTTAACACGTCTCCTGTCTCCTAGCATACTGAATCTCAGTGGAAAGGATTACAATTCCTCAGAGATGCTGCTGCTGATGACTTAATAGGGAGAGGTTGCCATGACAATTTGTAAATGTCAACATGTATTAATCAATACAAAAATGTGCCATTAGACTGTCTCCAATATTTCATGTCCTTCCCTGAGACCAAAACAGAAACAAATTGACATTTTTACTCTGTATTACTGCTATGTGCTCCGTCTCTAGTTTTAAACAGGTTTGGCACAGTGTATGCATTCATTTTCTGTGTCATTTAGCGATTGAATGGGTCATGTTGTAAAGCTACAGTTTCAGTTAGACATCTTGAAAAATAGTATATGTGGGACATGAATTGATGATGTGAAAGATGGCTGTTCATCTTCTTTTCATGTTGTTTCACCAGGGTGTTTGTTTTTGTTGACCCTTGAGACTTGAGTGGATTAATTGCATGACTGATTACACCTATCTTGTTTTTTTAAAATGCATTGAGCATTCATAGGACTGCAGGCTAAAGGCTGCTCATTAGTAGTCATCTAATAGCAAACCAGTTAGGAAATGGGCGGCTGTGGTAAGTGGAGAAGCCATTAATGCTGGAAGATTAGCAGGCACTCGAAAACATAGACACCAATCAGCCATTACAGTAAAAACCCTTGCCTAATATTGTGGCATCACACCAACTCTGACCAGTTGGGGCATGGATTCCACAGGACCTCTGATGGTGCGCTGTGGTATCTAGCATTAAGGTGAGGCCTCCAGCACATCCCACACACTTAATTGAAATCTGAAGGCCAAGTCTACTGTGTCTCTCTCATATGTTACTCAAGCCATTCCTTAACTATTTTTGCAATGTGGCAGAGCACATTATCTTGTTGAAAGAGACCACTGCCATCAGGAACTTCTCTTACCATGAACGGCTTGGTCTGCAACAACAGGTAGGTGGTGCTTGTAAAAATAGCATCTACAGTGCCTGCATCCTAGGTTTCCTAGCAGGATCGCACTGCCAGCTCACCATCCTCCCATAGTGCATTCTGGGTATCATCTTTTCACCAGGTAGGTGACCGGCCTGACCACGTGATGTAAACAAAAAACAATGTGATTCATCAGGCGAGTCTACTATTTTAGTCCATGGACCAGTTCTGATGCTCATGTGCACTTTTTCGACAGGGTTTAGCATGGGTACTCTGACCGGTCTGCTCTTACACATTTCTCTCAAAGCCAACATTAACAGTAGCTACAGTAGTTTCTCTGTGGGATCAGATGAGGCTAACATTTGCTACAGCATAGTGAGAACACTCCATAAGACCCAGTCGTTTAGTCGTCACAGTCTGGATCTTGTTAGAGTCGCTCCTTATGATTGCTCATTTTTCCTGCTTCCAACACATCAACTTCAGGAACCCAAATTACACTCACGTTCTACATTATTGAAGGCGGTTCTAGTGGTTGTGTACCGTGGTAGTATGTAATTTGAGTGTTTACTTACTGCTAAACGTGTCCTTCCGTTGCGCACGTTAACAAAAATAATGTTACTCACTTTACCTCACAGTAGTTTTATATTATGGTGGTTCAGTGGGCCTTTTCTTCTGCCTTCATGAAGTCCTTTTATGATTTTTGGGCTGTTTTATGTACCATGAACTCTCAACTAATTTTTACATGCATATTTTCCAACCTCTCTTTGTGCTTCAGAGCTATACCAAGTGTTTTGTTACTATGCCTTGTTAAAATGATCATGTTTAAAATGGCCTCTGTTCTCATTCACTGTTCTATATAATGCTTCATAAAAAAACAGTCCAGTGTTTTCAAATCACTTAGTTATATTTCTCTTTATGAATTGTGGAGGGAATGGCATATTTGTAAACTTTAGCAAGTTTTGGGACATTGTTCAAAAAGCCAAATCAAAACATTGGAAGGATAAGACATCATAGTTGAAATGAAATACCCACACAAAAGCTTCATATACTTGGCATATGCTAGCTGATACAATGAGCTGAACAGAGACACACTTGCATTGAGAGATTCTTTCAGAGGCAGTTGTCAGTGTTTCAGAAAAAAAGAGATAAATGTTCCCCCTCTTGGCAGGTAAGTCTTCTTCCCATATCAGTACCTGAATGGGGTAGTGAGAGAGAATGGGCTATTGGATTCTGTCATTTGTCTTAACAGGGAAGAGTGTAGGTGCCAGGGGCTGATACGCATGTCCCCTCTGTCAGGCCATGACCTGGTGGAGGGTAGTGAAAGACACGTGCAGCGGTTGTCCAGGTGTCGGGCAGTTGTGTGTGGCAGCCTCTGGGGAAAGAGCAGTGTGTGTCTTTACAAAACATCCTGCTTCACAAAATGGCTCTCAGGGGTATATCTCTTCTGCATGGACTGCCCTTTGATGCTTAGCCCAGATGGCACAGTGGATGCTGCAGGAAAAGCACGGCCTGAAGAAATAATACAATAGCTTCAAATTTAAGGAGCACAATCGGGATTGGCCTTACAATTTTGTGATGACCTCTTGTGGAGTAGCGTTTTTCCTCTTAGTAGTACTGGCCATACTTTATGCCGGTGAAAGATATGGGTTTGGAAAATGCATTTGCTATTTGAGTATATATATTTTCCTATGAATAAAATTAGCATATCTTAAATAAAAAAGGGGACGATCTGCTTGAAGTGTCATATCAGAAGTAAAAAGGTGCGCTAAAGCAGGCGATTAATGCAGAGTTGCATGCAAGTTTTAAATGCACACAGGCAGTCAGTAATTTTGCAAATGCCCTAAAAGCCCACTTTAGAGTGATCTGAGACAGCTCCATGTTCCACGGCCCAGTGCCTACTGCACTTGTGGGCAAATGCCAAGCGATACAGTACAAAAAAAAAACAAAAAACAACCCAGGCCTAACAATTCTTGGCTGTATCATTTACTTCTGTGCCAGTGGTGTGTGGTCTTTCACCTTTGAAAGGTACCTGAAATGTAAGTCTTTACTGTGACAGTGATCTGCTGACAGTGGCTCATGGAGCGACGAGCTAGTGTAGGAGGTGAAAGTACCTGTTTGTTTTCATATCGCTGACATTTTTCTGATCGTAGGCGCATGCAATTGATCATTCTGCTTCCAAATTGTACCTAATAGTCCATTGCTTCTTGTTCAGCACATATAATGACTAATCAATAATCAGTTAACAGATTTATTGTTGCTTTGGTCAGAGAGAAAAGGAATGCAGTATAGACATTGAAACCCTAGTTATGAAATGCCCTTAAAATGCTACAGCACTTTCAATCCATTTGCACAACAGCTCATTTTGACTTTTTTCCTGGCTAGGTCTGGGGTTAAAATTTTATGGTATTAACCAATTTACTTCATTACCACCCAAGTATCATACATTTCTGTCTTACTTAAAGCTTGTTTTATCAACATCAGTGAGCCAGTAAGTATGCTTGTTGTGATTGGCTATGTAAATGTATGTGTTATTAATATTTGTACTTTATAACTCTGCTTCAGTGATTTAGGAATTGGTGGTGAACTTACGATATCAGTGCTGAATTGCCACCAACTCTGCTCCAGATAACATAAATAACAACAACAAAACCAATTCCCATAAAAGCAATGTGAAGTCCTGTCAATTGATATTCTGAATGCAAGACATACACTGGTATGTAACCTGAATATAAAGTACTATCACTAATATACAATATTGGTCTGTTCATGTCTTATAATTAAACATGCTCAGCTTTAGCATCTGAAAGTCCTTCAACCAGTGAAACTACAGCCAAACCCATGAAGGTGTATTTGGCTATTTCTCTTCATTTCTTTGCCATTTTAGTATCATTGGCTAAAATATCTCACTTCAGTCTTTCAAAAAAAAAAAGTGTGTGTGTGGGGAAGGAATGATGTTGTGCTCAGTTTTAGGTAATGTGCCCTGTGTTAAGTAATTGTCATTTTCTCCTAGTTTAATGCTAAAATGTTTGGTTAAAAGAGTGATAAATGAGCCTCTAACTCTGAAAAAGTTACTGAGAATTGTGGAGCTTCCAAACACCGATAAAACACTTGAACATCAACATATAGTAAGGGGGATCCTCAGATTTCGACACGGTTTTGTTTCTATGACAGTGACTGAACCCAACAGTCAAAACACCCTACATAAGTCACTTACCTGTCGTAACACAGTTGTAAAACATGATCTAGAAGATAAAAACACAGACAAAAGAAAAGCTACTGCGTATTCTTCCTACCCCCTCAACCAAACTGCCCACATAGTCCCTAAGCACAATGCTAACTCTGTTAGCTGAAACACACAAGTGTCAGTTTTTAAAAACGTTTTTATGGGAGTGAGAGTCATAAACTCCAAATGTCATATGTTGAGTCAAAACCCACGGATCTCCTGTATTCAAATTATTTGAGGCAGCCCTTGAAATGTGTCAGTGAAATCTGAACTGTTTGAAAATGTCTTGTTCTTGCATGAAGCTGTCCTAAGAAATAATATGCTTTAGTTTTGCTATTATGATATTATTTATGGAAAACTATAAAACCTACCACTCATATAGGGTGCCTCTGAAGTACCTCGGAAACTGAATGTCTTGTTCTGTTTCTGGATTATGTAGTATTTTGTGTTGATGAGCTCAAAACACCAGAATGCTTTGATGTAATAATTATTTAATTCATCTCCTCTATGAATTGACAGTGATTAGTTGGAAATTTGCATGATGATGAACTCAGATTCTGTTCTGTCTTGCAGTAATTAACAGAAACTGATGGATACAGCTATACATGCATGCTTTTGCCACATGGTTTATACTCATTTACTTATTGTCTTTTTAAAGAGTTTTTCAAATAAAGTATTTCAGAATACATGTCCTCACACTGTTTGGTTACATATATTTTATTTTAAACTATGATTACTTAATTAATCATCACATTAATCTGTTGTTAATCAATTACTACTATCTCTACTCACACAGATCAAGGACTTCAGAGTATAAATTACAGCCTTCAAAGACACCATATTTGAAAAAATTAAAGAGTCTAATGGGAGCTTTGCAAACTCTTAAGATTTTTTTTCCACAGTCTGTTAACATCTTTCACAAGCCTAGGTAAGAGATATTATATAAACAGGACAGCATATGTTATGGCATAGATATGCTATATATAAATAGGATCGCTCTCTCTTGGCAGGGGTCTATGCGCCATTCTCTCATTTGTCTTCGTAGAATGCTTCAGTGTAAAACCCCTGACTTATTTCACAAACCACTTTCAATAGATACAGGATGCACCATTTGCTAGATATTTCTACACCGTCAACAAAGTCAACAGTTCTTTTATTAGTAGTGTCAGCGTTACCTACAGCAAATTACCCCACAATTAGATGCCTGGTTGCTTTTCTCATCTCAATTTGAAACATTAACCACCACTTACTGCTTTCTTGTTTAACTTGTTGTAACTGTATACAGTGCATAAGAACACTGTTTTTAAATGAGCTTTTAGGTTCAACTGATAGCTTGGTGTATAGATTGCAAAGCATTTAGATTTTTTTAGGTACATTTGATTTGGAAATATCCTTGACATTTCCTTAATTCACTTTCATATTCATACACCCTTTTGTTACAGAAAAAGGATTAAACCAGTTGTGATTTGAGTTCAATTTAGCCATTTTGTAGCATGAGGCCTCATTTAAAACGGCCAGTTTTACAGCCACTGAGTGACGTTAGAATTAGTTGAATTAGACGTGTTTTACCTGGTTTGTAGGTTTTGTCCTAACCAGGCAGACTAAACCCGAGAACAGAGTCTGGATTGTTATGAAAAACCAGCATCATCTCACATGTATTAGCATCACAGTAAGTGATGAATAAGTACAATAGTAGCTTTAACTAGATGCACTTGTACAAGAAAATGTGAAGTGTGTTTGGAGAAACAAAAACTAATACAAAATTTATCACAACATGGATTTGAACTGGCACACTTCTGATTCACTGGATTCAGGGGGAGACGCTCAACCGTTGAACCACTAAGGGGGCATGAACATGCTGGCTCTTACGAAGCCATTTATGTTTACGGACGGGTGAACGCGTTGCCGGATTCACAGGCTGATTAATTTTAATAAAACCACAACAAACAGTGACACGTCCTTTTTCTAACTGACCTTCGCTTTGGTGTCTTGAAGTATGTTCATGAATCTGCTGTGTGTTTTGCTCTGCATTTGTTTCTCCACGCTTTGTCCCTTTCTGGCCACCTTGTCTGTGTTGTTACCGACTCTCTCCCAACACCTATTTTAAATAACCCTCTGCTCTTTCTCCCCAAACATTATATAGGCAACTCAACTTCAAAAATCGATATTTTAATTGATCAGTACTCAACCCCTGATCAACACATGCATGCAACAGATGTTTCAATGTCAGAACGGTCCCAAATTGGTTCGTAAGAGAAGCAGCACCCTTTTTGGCTATAAAAAGAATAATAAAAATAAGATTTAAAAGAACAATAGTGTGATTGTGGTGCCCCATCTGCTCATTACTCATATTATGAAATATCAATGAGTATTATGGTTGCTCAGTCATAGGCACTAGTAATCAGCTTAAAGGCTCCTGGACAGTGAACCTTTAAAGGCCACTCACATATAGTTGATTTGGTGATGTTTATCATCTGTTTACTGGAGAAATGGCGCAGTAAATTTCAGCTTTATGTCCATTTCATTACACAGAATGAACATGAGTATTAGGTTCAGTGTCATTCCATGCATATCTGTTCGTTAAGCCTTTGCTCTCTTGTCTTTCGTAATTTAACATAGTCCTTTTTCTCTAGTGAGTCATTAACTAGTGTGAATTTCAGAGGTGTTGTTAGAAGTGTAACAAATAATGTTGCATTGTATCACACACTGGCACAGTAGGCAATGCCACCACCTCACAGCAAGAAGGTCCTGGGGTTGATTCTCTGTGTGAAGTGTTCTTGTCCTCCCTGTGTCTATGTGGGCTTCCACCAGGTTACTTGAACCCCCCCACGGTTCAGAGACATGCATGTCAGGTGAATTGGAGATGCTGAAGAGCCCCTAGGAGGGACTGTGTGCGTAATTGGTTTCATCTGTGTGTCTGTGACAGACCAGCAACTCTCAGCTATTTCTCCACCTCTGGGCTCCAGCATCCCCACAACTCTGGTTATGGATGAATGGCTCAGAGAATGGATGGATGTGTTGTGGCTAGTGTGTAAGCTTGAAGCTGACATTTTAGCTTGTGGCTAGTGCATTAGATGGAGGCATTATACAGCATAGCTTTTATTTAGTGGTCAGTGAAGACTGTACCATGCTAAAGTTTCAAATGCTTTTTTGAAATGTAGAAGAGGGAGAGATTAGCATAAGGCACATGTTCAAGCACTCCTTATTTTTGCGATATCAAATCTTATTGTGGACTAATTATTATATCAAACGAAATAATGAATTCTGTGAGTGGTTACCCTCGCTCATCTGTAATCTGCAATAAGGAACAGATAGGAGGCAAGAAAACTGCCTTGAGAGTCTATGTTGACTCAGTAAGCCTCTGGAAACAAGCCAACACGTGGTGATCAAGATCTGTTTTTCATGATTATTCTGTTAGTTGACCTCCAGCAGAATCAGTACATATATTTAAAATATCAATTGTTGTAATTTGTTTTTCAGGCTTATCTTAACCAGTTATGCCGCTCTAATTGGCTTTCATAGTCGATTGCCTGATAAACACCACAACAAGTCATCTTAATAAACAACGCAGCCAGCCATGTTCATGGCAGTAGAATACTGAGTTTGACCCTAAAATGAACCTCATGCAGAAGACTTTCACAAACATTTGATTGTACTGACCTAATTTTAATACAAGGGTGCTGGATCCTGTTTTTGCTTGCGCTGCAAAATATTGTCAAGGCTACATGAAAGAGTGGAGTTGAGCGCACAAGTCCCCTTAATGACTCCATAGTGGGACAGGCACTAAGCTCACTTATACTGTTATTTCCAGCGTATTAGACTTGATCATTCTAATTAATGCTTGCCTGAAGGTGTTGCTGCCTTTTTAAGGTATTGCACAATTTCCTGGATGTTGTTTGGTAACTCCTGGTGTCATTAATCAACTAACAGGCCTGGAGGAGTTCATAAGTACCCGTTTGTTAAAAAAGACAAGAACACCCATCCCTGCAATGTAAGCATTTGGAAAATGCATTATTTTGCGACATTTTTGTTATTTATTTATTTATTTGTTCATTCATTTATTGTTGGACTGTCACCGCTGATAATATTCACAATTATTCCACGGCAGGTTCCGACCTTGCAATGTGCCAACGGGCACTGAAGGCCAATATCTTCGACCAAATCGCTACATGGCTGTAATCCAGCAACAGCAAGCAGGCACTAAAAACAACTGAAAATATTAATGACGATCGGCATTGTGTCTTAACATTAAGTGACGTCAACTACAAAACAAACATTTCCCTCATCCACATTAGATGCAGATATAGAGCTTTGACAAATGCCTTATAGTGAAGTTCCAACTTAAATGCTGCACTGAGGCCCTACACCTTTTATTAAACCAGATGAAGAGAAACTAATCCATTAGGTGGAGAAAAGAGACCTGGATGACATCTCCTTTCATGTTTATGCAGACATTAGAGTTCAAGTGTTTTGTTTGTAACATACATCCTACTTAGTGCAGCATACTGTGAAATGCTTTACTGTGAAAACCCAACATGCAAATAATCAATCTAACAAGACAATGTTGATCTAACTAAATAATATTATTAAAAAAGTAAGAAAAGTTTTA
>JBBPDH010015132.1:0-11043 GCA_037974565.1 Clupeocharax schoutedeni
TGTACAGAGTGTGGAAAGAGTTTTTATGAACAGAGTCATCTCCAACGTCACCAACGCATTCACACTGGAGAGAAACCATATCACTGTACAGAGTGCGGAAAGAGTTTTTATGAAAGGAGTGCTCTCCAAATACACCAGCGCACTCACACGGGGGAAAAGCCGTATTTTTGTTCACAGTGCAGGAGGAATTTCTCTTATCTCTCTAGTTTAAAAAAACACAAATGCATTAGGAATGAGGCAGAAATCAGTGACTCTTAGGAAGCTATGAGGGGTCGAACGGATAAATATGTTAGATCTATTAGATGTTATATATGTTGGATCGGTCTGTCATTTTGGGCAATGGATGTATCTAGGAGCAATGACAGCAAAGCCACAACACTGCACACCAGCCAGCTATCAAAGTAGTGTTGCTAAATGCTAAGGTCTGTCAGTATCATCTGTTGTCTCACTCACTACAAAACTCAGTCACCTCTGCAAGAAACATCAGCACAAGAACTGCATGTGAGATGCTTAATGAAGTTGAGTGGTGTAAAGCCACCTGACACTGGACTCTGGAGCGGCAGATGAATGAATCTGGATTAGGCAAATTCCAGGAGAACGTTACCTAAGAAAATATAGAGTGCCAACAGTATAGTTTGGTGGAGGAGGAATAAATTCCTGGTGCTGGTTTCAATGGTTCCATGGTTGGATTATACATTTATTTACATGATATTTGTCCATGTGCTCACAAGTATGTCCCTTTGTATTGTTTCCTAGAAAAGTAATACCACATTTCTCCCAAAATAAAATATAATTTTCACCAAATCCCAAAGCTGTTTTCTGAACATATACAACAAACATTACAGTTCACATCAATGTCTCTATTCAGTTTTAAATAAATGTAGTTCTTAGCTCGATTTAACTTATGAATCATTAAAGAGATTTCCTTACCTTAATAATTAATTAGGTAACTGTTAGATAGAAGCCACCAGTTCCTGCCAGATATCACAGATTATATTGTTGCAACATGTCTTTGGAAGAGAGCTATAATAGGTAATTATTAACAACACCACTGGAAAAAGACAATCGGTTCCGCATTTGCAGATTTGCCCTTAGAACCAGGGGCGTTGCGGCCAATTTAAAAAAAGGGGGTGGGGGGCAGTATGGTGATGTGCCCCAAGGGTGTTCATACAGTATAATTAATTCATTTACAGATTGTTTAAAGTGGGTTTTACTTACAGACTATCTGTTCAAAATAAATTGATGCAACCACTTTGGGTTGACTAATAGACCTTTTGATGTACAGAGCTATTGTAAACAAGAACCTCCCCATAATGTAAAGACTATTCAACTATTCAGGTATTCAACAGGTCACTAAAGGACACTGAAGTAAACAGAGTGGCAGAGCAAGAACTAGAGAAGGACCTAATGGGAGTGTGACAAGCAAGGAGTCTCACTGTCAAAATGCTCTATGACCAGCAGTTGGGGAAGAGCTTGATGCCAGTAGGAAGTGAGGGAAAGTGTGAGAAAGAGCGTGCCTCCAGAGTGGTGGGGATGCAACAGCAGGGGGTTTGGACACATTGGGATCAGACACTGGACTGCAAGATATCTTGGTCCGACCTATGGCATTCTAAGACCACCAGACTAAGATTTTGTTCTATTTTGACTTGCAGCAAACTTAAGGCAGGCAATTTAGGGCTGTAGAATTGTAATAACTTGGCCCAGACATGCTATGAGATGCTATTGCTATTAGATTTATACTGTTTACTTTCTGAGGAACTGACAGGCAGTATCTTTTTTGCAGGCATATGGTTAAGCTGTTTTACTTGCATACTTCACTTCATTAACACACACCCTCCATTTGAATTACCTTAATGTTTTAATCTTTCATTGGAAGTGGGATTGTTCCTAGGATATTAAAGATGATGAAGCTGTGTAAGTTCTGTGACGAGCAGTTCCTACTCCTGTAATGGCTCCGGCACATACCAGACCAACAGCAGCATCACAGCGATATGTGAATCTCCTGATGGGGTGTGTGTGGCAGTCTGGTACGTCAATGCTTTGTTTTTTCTTTACCACATAAAGGGAAACATGAAGGATTAGTCACTCAGACATAACGTTAAGTACGCTTATATGCTCATGGTGCTAACATGAGCAGCTGGTAGCCTAGTGTTTAGGGCATTCGCCCTGCGACCAGAAAGTCTGGGTTTGATTCCCAAGACCGCTAGGCACAGCTGAGCAATGTACCGTCCCCACTCACTGCTCCCCGGGCGATGTGTTCCTGGCTGCCCCCTGCTTCACTTGGTGAATGGGTTAAATGCAGAGGTTGAATTTCATGCTGTTCACACTGTGTGCTGTGGTGTGTTCACGTATGACAAACGTTCACTTCACTCACTCATAAATGTAAAAATGGAAATGGAAAAGCATGACAGTTAGTCGGTGTAAAGAAAAAGAAGTATGCTTGTCTTGGTGATCTGATACTTCTGCAAATTGTTCATATTTGGTGTTGAACCGCCACTTGCTTTTTCACATCGACTTTAATATCCGGCAATGACTTTTTAATTTCATAATGCAGCACTGTTTTCACAGGAGCTGCTCCAGTGGCTGGAACTGCACTAACAGACCATGGGAATAAAAGTTCCCTACAAGAACACACACACAGTTTAGAATCTTGATGTCCAAACCTTGTCTTAAGGCATGTGCGTGACTTTCTCCTGTACTGATGGATAAAAGGATGAACGTGCGAAGTAGTGAGTGTGAAGGTGTTGAATGTCTGTAGGCAGGACAAAGTAGACTGCACAGGAGCAGGCTATACTGGAGCAGACTGGATACTGCGGTGGTTCCAAGAGCGCTGGATTCTGTGGAAAAGAATGTTGGTGGGATTGCAGTGTTCTGGGCTGCACTGGGTACATTCTGGAAATCTGTGATGTTTAAAGAGAAATGTATATACAGAGAGCGTTATTACTATTATCATTATAACAATTTAATTACAGCCAGATGTGCCCCACCTGATCTGTTTTGTTGTAAATACCCCATATGGCTTATGGGATTTATTGAAATGAGTTAATTTCTGTGATACTACGTATGGCTGTATTTCTTATGTATTTTTTGTATCACTATATGTACTCTGTCTGATGGGAAGGACACAGCAGCAGGCAGTATACTTTTCAAGAAAGCGTTTCTTTATTTCAAAATTAACGTTCAAACTCTCAAAAAAACAAACACAATCAAAGAAGTTGAAGTGTCCCTTTTCTTCAGAAGACCTTCACTCCGCGACACTCCTACGTCACACGCTAGCATTTGGATTCCATGGAGGACCTTCATTCTGAGGCTCACACACACACACACACATTTCGAGAGCCTCTCACTCCACCTTGAGAGGGACAATGTGTAGGAAGCCCCACTCTGTGCGAGTCCGCGGCTCGCCGTGTAAGTCCTGCACAGATACAGATAGAAAGAGAGATAGAGAAGGGGGAAAGACAGTGTACGTCACACTGGTACTTCCCGGATTGTTCCTCTCCTTGTGTTCTGTCTGATACACCACCCAATTAGGTTCCTCAGTCGAACCACTGCACACAGCTGAGCACGGTAGTCACTCAGGTTTAAGTTCACAAGCACACAGCATGTTACAGATTCAACGGAGTAAAATGCAGTAAACCAGAAAAAAATTGTCAAAAGAAAATTGAAGTAGCGATGCAGGTGTAAGTTTCATGATAAAGCGATAGACTTGTGTGATTGTGTGTGCGCAATCTAATATCTTACAGAAACGTCCCTCAGCTCTTTTCAGGTCATACTCCATGTTTTCACTAACACATCCACCCTCTGAGTGTCCTCATGCCTCTTGAAATGAACAAAGCCGAGGCCCTTTGATGTTCAGAGAAGAATAATCAAACACACTGCACTCTTTCAACATATTCAGCTTTTCTTTCCATCTCAGGATGAGAGATCCTCATCAAATTTGCTGAAGATCTCCTTCAGCTTTTTATTATTCACATTCTCTCCCAAGTTTTTAATGTTGATGTTGGTGAAGTTGTTGGCTTTGGCCTTTTTCTCTGCTTCCATATTTGAAGTGGCAAATATACCTTGGAGAGGTAAATTAGATTATTAACCTCTTCAGACCCACAAAATTATTTTTAAACGAACACCTATCCAAAATAAATAAAATAAATAAAAATAAAACATTTTTCTATTATGTTTTTAATAGTATTTCTTCATGTCTATTACAATGGATGCCATGACAAGATGGCATTAAAATGTCAGAAAACCTTGTATCACAGCATGGGTAGGGAACAGCAATGAGATCATAACCAGAAAAACTCAGGGCCTGCAAGAAAAATAGAAACAACTCTATGTGAACATGCACATGAACAAAATAGATGTATGACTGTGGATAAGATTCCCTGGGGAAAAAAATGTGTTTTTCCTTCTGTAAAGTATCATGCAACTTCCAACATTCTTTTCATAGGAGGCTAATGAACGTTTACATGAAACTGGAACTTGAACACTAGAAGACATTAGCTTGTGGATATTTTTATGTATCCTCATTTTCCATGAGCAGTCTTGAAGCAGTTTCGGTGTGGCACAAAGCACAAGTAAATCAGAAATGATCACAAACACACCTAACCCTAAGCAAATGTCATTAAAAATGTTTCAAAGAGGAGTGTTATTTTGTTCTTACATTACTAAATATGCTCAATAAAATTACAAATAAATACAGAATATAACCGTGAGTGGCGATGAGAGGGGTCCAAGCTGTTTGTGGGCGGTCCTCCAAACAGCAGTGCTGACAGGTTAGAACGCTTTGTGCTGCACAGGCCGTTCATGAATTATAGTGAAGATATATCCCGTTGTAGCACCTCCCAGTGGCCAAAGTTAATGACACTTGACACATCTTGTAGTATCAAAAACATACACATTACTGAATTTGTGACAGAGGGCAGAATTCAGCAGTAAAATTGCGAGTATGTCTCATGGTTCATGAGTTATGGCCAGTAACCAACTGCTATGTTTGAATATGTGCTAAAAGCGCCCCCCCAATAGGCAAATTGGACCAAATTTTAACTGCATCATCTAAACTTGTATGTCAACAATTGTATCAAGTTTGAGAAATGTTTTTGGCACCCATTTAGCTGCTATCAGCTATTTCATGATAGGCTCACATGATGTCACTCAAATTCGAGCCATTCTTTGACAAAATGATATGAAATGTACATGGTGTTAAATTTCATAACTGAAGTGTATCTCAGTTTATGCATTAATTAGAGTAATGTGATGTCACCTAAAGCTGTGGTGTATCAAAGTTTAATAATGAGCGGACTGACCATTTTATGCAAGTGTCTTTTATCATGAGTTTGAAGTTTGAAGATTTAAAGTTTACAAGCCATGAAAGAAATATACCAATAATAATTATTATTGTACTATAATAACTTTAAGACTACTGCTGCTGCACTGTGTGGTTTCTCATGTCTTTCATGTCCTTTTATGTCTTTATGTTCTATCTGTGAAGAGGGTGTTCAAGTAAGAATTTCATTGTGCTCTGTACACTGTACTTTGTACAAATGACAATAAACTTCAACTTCAACTTCAATAAATGCAATTCTCTACTGTAGTAACCCCCATTGGCCAATGTCAGTGAATTTTTAGCACACATCTTGGCGGTACCACATCATCAGGGGATGACATATTTTTTCTGCTGTGATAGTCTAATGAGTACCTACATGAATGAAATTAAAAACGTTCTCTGTGTCTCGGCCGAGGGGGAGAGGGTGGTGCAGTATAAAGTCAAAAATTAGGTATGCATTTTCCACTTACGTCTATGCGGGTTTGCGTAACACATATCAACCCCTGCATATTCTACATCTGTACCAAAGTTGGTGCAGATCAGATCCAGCATTAGCAATTTCTCCAACTCTGTCCCTTGTCTTCCAAACCTAAGTGTGTCTCTCCCCCGGCTCCATGGCTGTCTGAAGTCCTGCAAAGTAACTGCAGGGAACAGAGAGCAGCCGAGAGTAGACGATGGAAAACGCTTAAGAACAGTGACCTCATCTCTTATCACTCTCTCCTATCTATTTTTGCCAATTATTTGACTTCCTTCTTCAGAACCAAATTTGAAGAATCTGCATCTAACCCTCATCAGCTAATTGCTACCTTTTCATCACTTCTCAAACCTCCTACTCTCTGTTTCTCAAGATCTCACATCAGAAGACTTCCCAAAGTTCTTCAACGAAAAGATTGACAACATTCGAGCATCCTTTTCTCCTTCCACCACACAGTCCAATTTCAAACCTTCTCACCGCTCTCTTCTGATGAAGTTTTACTTCTCCCGACATCCAGCAGACCTACCACGTCTCTGTTCGACCCTCTCCCATCAAGCACTCTTCAGATGATATCATCAGATCTCATCCTGCACATGGCCTACATCATCAAGGGTTCCTTGATGACTGGGCACATTCTAAAGTCCTCGAACGTGCAGTGTGTAAGCAAATAAAATTATTTCTCTCCCTAAATAGGCTCCCTCCAGTCCAGGTTCAGGACAGTGCACTCCACTGGTGTCCAACAGGCTTCGGTCCTAGGACCACTTCTCTTTATACTGGTTCTCTTGAGGATTTAATAGCTTCACCTGTTTTTTTTTTTATCACTTCTACGCTGATACTTATCCACTTATCCTCTCTTTCCCTTCCAACGATAACCTGGTCTCAACCTGTATCTCCGACTGTCTGGTCGACATTTCCTCTTGAATGGCAGCCCACCACCTCAAGCTGATCCCCAGTAAGACCGAGCTCCTCTTCATCAAAGGAATTCTTTCACTGAGCCACGATCTCATCGTCCCTTTTAAGAAGGTAAGAAATCTTGGTGTTACACTAGATAAAGATCTGTCTTTCTCGCCGCAGGTTGGTCACATTTCTACAGATACCTTCTCTACATCAGAAGAATCTGATCCTTCCTCACCACAAAAAGCTACGCAGATTGTCCATACTGGACTACTGCAACTCTCAACTGGCAGGACTTCCACAGAAGGTAACCAAACCACTTCAGCTAATTCAGAACACAGCTGCCAGGTTAGTGTTCAATGTTCCTAAGTTTACTCACACCACACCTTAACTAAGGAACCTCCACTGGCTCCTTGTGGCTGTTCGTGTTAAGTACCAATCCTTAACATTTGCTTTCAAGGCCAAAACTGGACTTGTCCCCCACATACATAACAGCGTTGATCAAACAGCGTGTCACTTTTCGTCCTCTCAGGACTTCAAGCACGGCTCATCTGGAGCATCCGCCGCTCAAAAGGGAAAGACTCTTCTCAGTTTTGGACCCACAGTGCTGGAATGAACTCCCTCTTCTGATCAGGTCTGTGGAGTCCTTCGCAGTCTTCAAGTGCTGCCTGAAGACCCACCTCTTCAAGAACCACCTTTTTTTGTATTGTTTAAAAAAATCTCTTCTTTCTCTTGACATCTCTATGGCATATGATGTTCTGGTATTGTTGGGTAGGTATTATTTGACAGAAATTGTATAGGTGCACCAAATAGTTGACGTGGATTTAAGCTGTTTACAGATTTAAGATACAGTTGTGGACTTGAGTACTGATGCACGTCACTCTGGATAAGAGTGTCAGCCAAATGCCATAAATGTAAATGTAAATTTGGGTCCATTAGGGTCAATTAGATCACATGCATGTGTATGCAGGCCTTGTCTATGCTGTTCAGAAAAGTCCAAATGTTTTTTGATAATTATTTGATTTGGGTCTCTAGAGATTAATATAAGACAAGAATTGTGAAGAGAGGACAAAACTCTAGTTTTGACTAGACTAGTTTGTAAAAATACAAATTTCTAATAGAGGAAATTATGTGTAAAGAAATGTGTATGTGAAATAAAATTATGAAAAACCTTTACAGATTTGAACACATCGTTTTATTGAACTAAGTCGAGTGATTCAGTAATTCATCCTATATAAAAGTGATTCATCCTATATAAAAACTAACATCCCATTCCAAAACCATTAATAGGGGTTTCTTTGTGACTACATTGCATATATTGCGTTTATTGTGCTGATGGTTCTTGCAGAGGTGACTTTTAGTAGAGAAGGATGCAAAACAGGATACCCACAGTCCTTCGCGCTTGGTAGCCCTACTCCAATAGCTGGTTGGTTTGTGGCTTGGTTTGTTGGTTGCTCAGAGATACATCCATCTCCCAAAGGCAGATCTATTTAACATCTAATAGATCTAACATATTGATTAATTTAGTCCCTCTTAGTGTCTGAAAAGTCTTTTTTGACTCACTCCTAAAGCATTTGTTTTTTAAAGCTAGAGAGTAAGGCTGCACAATATATCGCAAATTTACTGTCATCGCTATATCAACATGCGCATACACATATACATATCGCGAAAGACTGACTGAACTGCAATACACTGTGTTTTTCCAAAACTCTTCACCCAGTGTCATCGAGTACAACTCTTCCCACACTCTGAGCACTGATATAGCTTCAGTCCTTTATGAACCTGTTGGTGGGATTGGAGATGATGCTGCTGATTTAAACTCTTCCCACACTCTGTACCCTTATTTGATTTGTCTCGTGTGAATGCGTTTGTGTATTTGGAGAGAACTCTGTCGACTAAAAGTCCTTCCACACTCCCAACAGTAATACGGTTGCACTCCTGTGTGAATGCGCTGGTGTGTTTGGAGAGAACTTTGTCCAGTAAAACTCTTCCCACACTCCTTGCAGCTATACGGTTTCAGTCCTGTGTGAATGCGCCGGTGCCTTTGAAGAGACGTTAGTAGACTAAAACTCTTCCCACACTCTGAGCACTGATACGGCTTCAGTCCTGTGTGAATGCGTTTGTGTGTTTGGAGAGAACTTTGTCCAGTAAAACTCTTCCCACACTCCTTGCAGCTATACGGTTTCAGTCCTGTGTGAATGCGCCGGTGCCTTTGAAGAGACGTTAGTAGACTAAAACTCTTCCCACACTCTGAGCACTGATACTGCTTCAGTCCTGTGTGAATGCGTTTGTGTGTTTGGAGAGAACTTTGTCGAGTAAAACTCATCCCACACTCTGAGCACTTGTATGGCTTCAGTCCTGTGTGAACACGTTTGTGGCGCCAGAGATTACTCTTCCAATGAAAGCTCTTACCACACTCTGAGCACGGATAGGATTTCACTCTTGTGTGGATACATTTGTGTTTCCTGAGACTAATCTTCCAACGAAAGCTTTTACCACACTCAGAGCAGTGATAGGATTTCACTCCTGTGTGAATGCGCTGGTGCTTTTGAAGAGAAGTTTGTAGACTAAAACTCTTCCCACACTCCTTGCACTGATACGGCTTCAGTCCTGTGTAAACACGTTGGTGGCACTGGAGATGATGCTGCCGACTAAAACTTTTCTCACACTTTGAGCACTGATATGGCTTCAGTCCTGTGTGAACATGTTTGTGGTACCTGAGACTACTCGGCCAATTAAAGCTCTTACCACACTCAGAGCAGTGATAGGATTTCACGCCTGTGTGAACGCACTGGTGTGCTTGGAGAGAACTTTGTCCAGTATAACTCTTCCCACACTCCTTGCAGTGATATGGTTTCAGTCCTGTGTGAATGCGCTGGTGCCTTTGAAGAGAACTTTGTAGACTAAAACTCTTCCCACACTCTGAGCACTGATATGGTTTCAGTCCTGTGTGAATGCGCTGGTGCCTTTGAAGAGAACTTTGTCGAGTAAAACTCGTCCCACACTCCTTGCAGCTATATGGTTTCAGTCCTGTGTGAATGCGCCAGTGCCTTTGAAGAGAACTTTGTAGACTAAAACTCTTCCCACACTCTGAGCACTGATACAGCTTCAGTCTTGTGTGAATGCGCTGGTGTGTTTGAAGAGAACTTTGTCGAGTAAAACTCATCCCACACTCTGAGCACTTATATGGCTTCAGTCCTGTGTGAACACGTTTGTGGCGCCGGAGATTACTCTTCCAATGAAAGCTCTTACCACACTCTGAGCACGGATAGGATTTCACTACTGTGTGGATACATTTGTGGTCCCTGAGACTACTCTTCCAATGAAAGCTTTTACCACACTCAGAGCAGTGATAGGATTTCACTCCTGTGTGAATGCGCTGGTGTGCTTGGAGAGAACTTTGTTGAGTAAAACTCTTCCCACACTCCTTGCAGTGATATGGTTTCAGTCCTGTGTGAATGCGCTGGTGTGTTCGAAGAGAACTTTGTAGACTAAAACTCTTCCCACACTCCTTGCACTGATACGGCTTCATTCCTGTGTGAACACTTTGGTGGCACTGGAGATGATACTGTCGACTAAAACTTTTCTCACACTCTGAGCACTGATACGGCTTCAGTCCTGTGTGAATGCGCTGGTGTGTTCGAAGAGAACTTTGTAGACTAAAACTCTTCCCACACTCCTTGCACTGATACGGCTTCATTCCTGTGTGAACACTTTGGTGGCACTGGAGATGATGCTGCCGACTAAAACTTTTCTCACACTCTGAGCACTGATACGGCTTCAGTCCTGTGTGAATGCGCTGGTGCCTTTGAAGAGAACTTTGTAGACTAAAACTCTTCCCACACTCTGAGCACTGATACGGTTTCAGTCCTGTGTGAATGCGCTGGTGCCTTTGAAGAGAACTTTGTCGAGTAAAACTCGTCCCACACTCCTTGCAGCTATATGGTTTCAGTCCTGTGTGAATGCGCCGGTGCCTTTTAAGAGAAGTTTGTAGACTAAAACTCTTCCCACACTCTGAGCACTGATACGGTTTCACTCCTGTGTGAATGCGCTGGTGTGTTTGAAGAGAACTTTGTTGAGTAAAACTCGTCCCACACTCCTTGCAGCTATATGGTTTCAGTCCTGTGTGAATGCGCCGGTGCCTTTGAAGAGAACTTTGTAGACTAAAACTCTTCCCACACTCTGAGCACTGATACGGCTTCAGTCCTGTGTGAATGCGCTGGTGTGTTTGAAGAGAACTTTGTCGAGTAAAACTCATCCCACACTCTGAGCACTTGTATGGCTTCAGTCCTGTGTGAACACGTTTGTGGCGCCGGAGATTACTCTTCCAATGAAAGCTCTTACCACACTCTGA
>JBBPDH010015213.1:0-11039 GCA_037974565.1 Clupeocharax schoutedeni
CAGTGGTGCCTAGCGGCCTTGGGGATCGAACCCGGACTTTCTGGTCGCAGGGCGGATGCCTTAACCACTAGGCCACCAACTGCCCCTAAAGGAATTGGCAGTGGTGGGATTCCAGCAATGCCTTAATCTTAATCCCCCCGGAACATTTTGCTCAATAATAGAAATTAGTTCTCTGACCAAAGTGTTTAAAAAAACACTAATCCTTTGTTCCTGTCAAACAATAAACTCTCACTAACCCTATCCTTCACTTACAGCATCCCTTCCTGACAGTCATTACAGTCATTACGTGACAAGACCCACTCAGAATTTTCTCCTATAATGTTTAAAGAGATTGGAGAACATTTGGGAAATGGACACTTCTCCATACAGCATAGCATGCAAGCATCAAATTAGTACCTTGGAACAATGAAGGTCCCCTGGTTTAGTGAATCACATTATATTTGACATCATGTGGATGGCCAGGTTCATGTGTGGCTTTTACATGGG
This sequence comes from Clupeocharax schoutedeni, assembly GCA_037974565.1. Classification (NCBI taxonomy): domain Eukaryota; kingdom Metazoa; phylum Chordata; class Actinopteri; order Characiformes; family Alestidae; genus Clupeocharax; species Clupeocharax schoutedeni. The sequence continues at coordinate 487 of JBBPDH010015213.1, forward strand.
AGATTATAGGCACTAGCAAGCACTGTGGCACATGACAAGCCAACAGAGGGTGATCCTCTGGGAAATGTTCTTCTGAGAAACCCTGGGTACAGGTGCCTCACTGACAACTAATATATTTCTTAGTGTCAGGGTCTTCTCTCATAGTTTGGGATGAATAAATAGGTTTAAAAACTCAAAAAGCTTTTAAGGTGTTGTCCTGGCCTCCAGATTTACCAACTCTCATTTCAGTCAAACATCCATGGTGCTAAATTGTTGTGATTTTTGTGTTTTCCTTCGGCTGACGTGCTGGTGAGGTGAGATAAGGTCAGTTATGTGTGTTTCTATGGGAAACACACAGATGTTGACACATTTATGCAACCTCTGATGATCTGCCTTTCAGTCTTTTTTCAATGTAGGGAAGTTTGCTGGCGATTTTGCTGAAGGTTGCATTGTAACTACCACTGTTGATAAATAAGATCCCGGTTAATTTACTTCAAATGCATTATAGTGGAAACAGCCCAATAAAACATTGTAACCCTGTTCAACTAGCCAATAACCAACACATCCAAACAAGGATATTAATACAGTTCCTTTATTTACACACGCCCACCTCCAAGTGGTTGCTACGTTACCTTGTCAAAAAGCTGATAATGTTGGGGAAAAATCAAAAAGAGGAGATAAGCACATGAATATAAGATAGAATTTGTTAGAAAAACAGGAGACTTTTTATGCTCAATCATGAACACCAGGGGTGTTTTTTGTGCCATTGTAGGCTTGTTCCTGGCTCTAACTGAGGCTGATGTGGTGTCTGACTTCCATACTAACTCTGACTGCATAAAGTTCTTCTACAAAAGCAAAGTGCCACAGTGGGGATCAGCTACACCTGGTGTTGCCCGGATCTGCCAGCGCTTCCAGAACAGCTATCACTTTGCCACACTGTATGACACATACAATCGCATTGCTGTCTACTCTGCATACATCTTTGGGCCCAGTAATGGGGGAGGCAGAGAGACACGGTGGTTTGTCGAGCCCCAGGTAAGATATAAGATAACTTTAACATTTGAAAGTGCATTCATGTCACTGACTATGCAGTCTTGTGGTTTTATAATCTGGCTTTGCTTTGTCTTTTTAAACTCTACAAGTTGTGTATTTTTCAGCTGGTGAATCAAAACTGGGGAGGTGAGATGAAAGAAGGCTACTGGTTAGGGCAGGACTACCCTGGTGTCTATCAGGGTGAGAGGCAGGCTCTGAATGAGGACTATACTAACTCAGGGTTTGATCGTGGCCACCTTAATCCCAATGGGCACCATGCAGGTATGGACTGATCACTGTCAATTGCCTCTAAACCCTCATACTTTTGAAGAATGAAGCAGTGGTTCTCAGTGTCAATTATATATTTGCAATAGCTCTTTCACAATGTGCATTTCAATGGAGAGATGAAGATATTACCCTGAACCCACATTATAAACAAATTCTAAGTAACCATGGGCTGCATTTGGGTGTCAAGTGAACCACAGATCACCCATCCTTCGCCATTTAATAATCTTAGACATGGATATTAGCAGCTGGGAATTGCAGTGACTCTGAATTGAACAATTTTCTGAAAGTTACTATTTCCAAATGCTGTATATGACTACGGATGGATTTAGGATTTTTAGGATGTTTTTAGGATGTTTAGGATTTGCTAGGGTTTTTGACCTAAAAAAAAAGTTATCTTTTTATTACTTTTTAAGGGAAAAAAACAAGCTTCTTTGTGAGCTTCCTCTATATATGAAGCAAGAGCAATAAATACAAATGTCTGTGTGATGGTAATGTACTGTGTCACCTCCATCCCTCCAACTGATCCAGTCTAGCATCAGTTGTATTAAAACGTTAGCAATGTTAAAGGCATTAACATTCCATAAATAAAGCAAACACCACTGTTTGTTATAGAGCTCATCAATATTTTGGTATTGACCATTTAGGAACTGGTGCTCAATATCCATCCTTATTCTTTTTACTGTTCATAATACCAACAGATTGTACCTAGAAATCCAGTTAGACGTTCAGACGTTCAAGTCTGCTGACATCAGCCAGTGTACCTATAGGCAGCCTGCACCTAATGAAGTTCTTTCAGTATAAATTTGATTTCAGGGGCAGCCCTTTACTTGCTTTTATAATCTTTAACAGGATGGTAGTAGCCTAGTGTCTAAAAAGCTTCCCTGTGAACCGGATGTCCACAAACCAGATGTTCAAACCCCTCACTTTCTACCAATGTGATCTTTAGCAAGACACTTAACTCTCAGTTGCTCCAGGGGAACTGTCCCTGTAACTAATGATTATAAGTCACTCTGGATAAGTCAGCCGAATGCTCCTTGACCTTATACTGAACTTCTGTTCAGTTAAGAGGATTGTCTTGTGCTTTGTTTACAAACCTGAATTCAGTCCATCCATAAATAACATACAGGTTTATGAAGAATGTACCTCTGTGTGGTAATTCTCTTTTACTATTGTCTTCTGTTTCCTCTAGTTCCAAGTCGTAATGCAACATTCACCCTCACCAATGTGGTGCCCCAAAACTCAAAACTCAACCAGAATGCATGGGCTAACTATGAGTCCAAACTGGTTAGTATGTTCAATTCTGAGTGCAACAAGGCCTACGTGCTGGTAGGTGCCATCCCCTCTGCTGGTAACTGGATCATCAAGAACAACGTCAAACGGGTTAATATCCCAGAGTATATGTGGAACGCCTACTGCTGCGTTGGTGGCAACGGTGTTCCTGTTCGCAGTGGTGCAGCAATTGCTCTCAACACTGATCAGAATTTAGTCGAGGAATATACTCTGAATAAGCTGGTTCAGTTCCTACAGAAATACTCCAATACACCAGTAGGAGAGCTGTTCTATAATCAATGCCAGTAACTGATCATAATGTTTATGCTTGCTAATCATAAGCCAGTCAGAAATGGAGCAGATCACGGTTTGGCACAAGATACTCTTAATATTCTACTCTTCTAAAAATGTACACCGCTTAATATAAAGTGCCTCTACATTTTTGGGATTCAAGAAATTCATTAAAATGCATATTTATGCATATGAGAATTGGTCTCTTTATACAGTGGCAAAACTTTACAGTTAGACTTTGAATTTTGCATATTCAGAACCAAGAAGAATGAAATGAAATTCAGATTCAGTACTTTGTGAATGTAGGAAAAATGTAAAGGTCCTGCTACCCATGCGTGTGATTTATGGTAACATTAATTAAGAAAATTATTAATGCACAATACAAATTAATGTATTTGTGGGTGAGTATGAGTTATGAAATGGTGTTATTAGATCACACTTTTATTTTTCTTATGTTTATCTGTGTACACACAGATGCAAGCAAGCGATTTTAGTATTACAATGTCATACTACTACACCCAAGCAACAGTCTAATCATGTTTTAAGGCACAGTACTGTAAGCAAAATGATTAAGATATATAATTTACAAAGATTTTTTAAATAAAATTATAAACCCCTCCACCATTACATCTTATGGATTTTGACATTAACATGATTTTGTATAATAATGGCAGGTTATTCTATTACAGTAAGTGAACATGCAGTGAACAGGAAGACTTTGGTGAATTATGCGACAAAAAAATGACCATATTATTGGTAACATTTCAGAGTGATCATTTACGTAAATCTACCAGGAAACATGTTTGTTGGTGTTTCACTTATTTTTGTTTATCTGTTTTCCAGTTTCATTTTGTGTCTTACTGCTTTTTCAGAGAGTTGGCTTCAACTGTTCATTGGCTGCAGGGCTGTACTGTCGCTCTGCTTGTATAAGATTCTTACTGAGGACAAAAACTGATGGAATCCCACCCCATAAACTATACACCAAAATGTAGGTTTTCGCCCAGGACACCTTGGAACTGTCTTTACAGTGCTGATCTGTATTGAATGCCAGAACTGTCTGAGACCAAGTGCTTTCAAATTGCACCTCACACAGTGACAGGATTCTGCATCATATTAATGATGCAAATCATTAGAAAACAGAAAAAGACTATTTTGCTTTTACTCAAGCCAAAGGCAAATCCTGTTGATAAACACATCTATATGAACACATTTTAGAGAAAAGTGACCCTAAAGAAAGATGGTGGACATAAATATAAAACACATGGGACTAAGAACTCAGTGGTAACAAAACAAAGAAGCACAAACAGGGTAAACACAGAGCTAGAAACACCATCACAGATTTGAGTACAAATATGGGAAATATCACAGTTAACCAAAAAACTCAAGGCATCAAAGCAGGGGGAAATGTTTCTGTCTGAGCAGCTTTTGTTATTGTGGTCTTTCATTATTTATAGTCTTGAGTTCTTTTTTTGCTCTGCATTTAGCTATGTGGGGAAAACCTTCATGTTTCTCAGAGTGTTGAGGATAAATTTGTTAGCGCTCTAGAAAACTCCCACTAGAATTATTCTTCCCAGTTGTTCGTTTGTATCTCCATTTTTTGGTATAGACAGTAAAAAACGATGGCAGCTTGGCTGTGGCCACCTTTGGCCCTGCTCTGGAGCACGGTTGTGACAGCGTGGGTATGGCTTGGGTTCAAGATGGAAAAAACATTTGCTGGCACTATGGCACATGTCCTTGTGCCAGTGGAAAAATGCCAGAAGACTGGGTTTTAAATACATGAGCGTCATACACAACAGCTGAGACCAGGCGGGGTTACGAGCAAGCGGACAGGTGAAGGCGGTGCAGGAGGCAGGCTAGGGGCGGAGTTACACAAACAATAACAAACCACTTGTAAACATAAACAAGGACATTGTGTGCCAGAGGTAAGCAAAAAAAGACTAGGCAAGATTGTACTGTATAGCAATCTCTTGAGCATCAAGCAAGGCTTTTTTTTTTTACCATATCATGTTATGGTTCTCTGTGAGAGTTATTACAGAAAAAAAGAAAATCAAGGGAATCCCCCTTTAGGGCTGCATTCATTGCCAAACTGTACATAATCTACTGAATGAAGGAAGTAAGATCTTGTGTAAATGTGATATTTAAAGGTTTCTATATTTATAACAAATTTGCAAGCCTTTGTAAAAAAGCTGTATGTATTTTATTCTTACAGTCTTAATTACGTACAGCTATTCATCACATTAAAAGCTGTAATCCATTTTAGAGTAAGACTTATGTAACAGAATAAGGTAAAAGTTGTTTTAACACTACACTGTTATTCAACTACATATTTCAGTATTGTATATCTTGACTAGACATGATCTCTTAATGAATATACAAATGTGGAAACGACACCATAGATACAAATGCAAATACAGACGCCGCATTTGGTTCAGCTAGGGATGGTCTTTGAACAGTCAATATTACATTTATAACTCATAAAAACCCTTGGATGAAAGAAGAATATTGGTTTAAGGACAATGCAACCAGTCTATGGAAGAACACATTTATCATACATGCTACATGTGGGTAAAGGCCTCATAAATAGCATGCTTTGCTCTTGACTCCTAAGCTTTATTGAGTATAAAGCTTTGGAGTCAACTCTTGGTCCACAAATGACCGTAATTGTAAGATGGATGTTTAGGATCAACTCCCACTCTAAATTTAGGTGAAATTGCTTATTCTTGCAACCACTGCTAAATTCTATTTAGCTGGGAGGCAATCTCCCTGAGTTATAGTCAGCTGTAGTAGTAATTAAGAAATTACTATTTGCATACACGCTTTAATAATTAGTTACATTCAAACTCAGAATCTCATGTACTTCACTAGCCTGCATGTACAGTATGTCTCCAAAGCTGTCCAAACCTTTCAGTCCTCCAGGTGCCTGCCTCCCGTGATGTATTCCTCAGTTCAGCCCTGATGTTTGGTTCGTGCCATTTCTTCATGGGCATTTGCCCTGTTTACACAGAGTACAACCTGTCATTTGCCATGAAAGAGTGGGCTTGTATACCCCAAGAGACATGTGCCAACCTAGTTAAGAACTACAGAGAGAATTTGTTGTCAGTTGTAAGACAGCTTTTAATCAAACTTTGTGAAGATTTCAAAATAATGTCAAAATAATGTCAAAATGTTTTATTGGATTTATTTAGACTTTTTGTATTGTTCTTGTCTCTGATCCTCTGGGATCAATAAAGTTGACTGATTCTGAAAATATATAAAAAAACACCACAAAGAATGAACGAATTACATTGGCACCACTGAGGTACCCTTGTGCAAGGTGCAGCCTTCAGGCCTTGTGTTTGTAGCTGCCTGCTGCTTCTCTTGGTAAACTGATTAAATGCAGAGAAAGCTTTGTGTGCTGTGTTGTGTTCACATGACAAATGGTCATTTCACTTCATATCCAGCATTACCTCTTATCCCAGTTTATCTCTCACTCTCTGACCTGATCAGACAGGAGTTTTTTTATTTTTTTTCCCCCTTGCATTCTTTTTCGTCTTGTTTGCACTTTTAGTCGTGTGGCATGGCCATAGAATGAAATCGTTTCATCGTGTACTGTGTATGTAGTTGATGTGACAATAATACCGACATGACTTACCTGCAACGTACCTGAGAAGCAATACAGGCATTACATTTTTCCAGTAGTGACTTTTTACAAACTCGTGTGGAACCAAAGACTCTGCTGTGTTCTTTATACGGAAATGTTTGTCAGTAACACTTGGAGGAACTCTATACGCGGGAGAGTCTACTTCGCGGGAGAGGGGAGAGGGTCTTTGTCAAGAATATCCATGAAAGTTATTATACTTTTTAAAGAGGTATTTGGTATTTCAAAGTGAGCTTCAAGAAATATATGCTGCGAGATTGCAGTATTATAATACGAGCCTTTAGTAGGCTTAAAAAATGACTACTGGGCTCCCCTCATGTTTTATTATTAGTTGATCCGCGACACTGTTTCGAGTTGAAGTGTCTAGGGGGAGTCAGTAAGGACTGGATTGTTTGGACTCGAGTGTTCCGGTTTTAGGCATTTTTGATTTCTTACAAGCATTTGGGAACCTTTATTCACATTTTATACATGTAATTAGTATGTTACATGCGTTAGCTAATAAGATTAATCCAGCGTCATGTCACATAAGTTAAAGTGCTTAAACTGACTACTTTTGGAGTTTGGAAGAGTTATCAAGCTGCAGCTACCTCTAAAGTAAACAGAAGAGCCTCAGAATCCATAACAAACGGAAACCTTTCTTTTAAACCTGGCTGTATGGTTTTGGCTCAAATAATCAGTCACAGCTCAACTACCTCTGCAGAAAACATGCATTGTGCACTTGTCAGCTCGTCTGGAGCCCGCCTGGAGCTGCCTGATGGTCGAGCCATCCTCTTTGGACGAGGACCAGAGTCTGGAGTTAAAGATAAAAAATGCTCCAGACATCAAGGTAAACGACTGGAGACATATAATAAATGCATCATACATAGTCAACATGTATTAGACTCCTTTTTCTTCTTTCTTGCATGCCATCCCTCACCACATCCGTAAATCTCTTACTAGAGCTCCTCCTTCGCTGGCAACTCCATCCTCAGCATCCTTCTCGTAACATACTCAGAGTCTCACGTCCAAACCAACGCAATCTCGCCTCTTTGATTTTCAAGTCCAGCTGTCCCTCTAATAAAGTAATTCCTTATCATGTCCACCCTTGTTGCTCACAATGCAAGTCTCAACAACTCTGCCACCTCCGGCTCTGCTTCCTGTCTTTTTGTCAGTGCTACTGTCTTCAAACTACAGCTGGTATCACTACCGTCCTGTACACCTCTCTCATTGTTGCTGCTATCTGTCACAAATCACTCCTGCCATTCTACCACACAAACCATTCTGTCCACTCCTCTCTACCCATTCCATCACACAAATCACTCCTGCCATTATTCTCCACCCCTTCCAGCACACAAACCACCCTTCCTGCACTCTCTTCTTCACCTCACCCTTCCTGGACTGTTGACCCCAAATATTTGAATATATTGTACACATTAAACACAGAATACAGCTTTGAATTTTGCAAGCAGACTCACATTGTCATATTGTCTTATTCTTTCCTTAGTGAAGCTTGTGGCTGATTATGCCAACAGAGAGGTCCTTGTGACTCAGGTATGTGAGCTGTGCATTATGCCTAGTTGCGTGCAATATACTCAAGACAAGAAGAGTATGACCAATTTTTATGCAGTCTGTCTTGATTTTCTGCAGCTTGGTCCAAATCCATCTTCCTTGAATGGCCAGGAATTAGGCAGAGGTCAGAATGGAATTCTGACTAAGACCGACGTGCTTCACCTGGTGAACCAGAGTTACCCGTTCACTGTAGTGTTTTCTGGCACAGCAAATGCGGCTTCTTCAGCTTCTCCCAGGCAAGGGAAGGCTAAAGGATCAAGGGATGAAGGGGAACCCCAAAAGAAGGGTTTGAGTGCTACAGCTGAGAAGGCCAAGAGAAGCATCCAGGATTTCTTTGCTTCCTCACCTAAAAAGGTATTTACAGTTCAGCCTTGAATAGGTTAGTGTGTTATTTGAAAAGCGTTTTTAAATTTGGAAATATTTTTATTCAACCAACATTTTGAATATATTTTGTTGCTGTTGGATAGTCAACAAAAAGGCCACTTGGTTCCGAAGATGCTGCATCTGCCAGTAAACGTGTGCGCACTGAAAAATCTGGCGAGGAAGACGAAGAGAGCCTGGCAGAAGAGAAGCTCCAGCAGCTGCAGGAGTTCTCAAAGAACGCACCCACTCAGCAGCGCTCATCAGTGACTGCATCCTCTGCCTGTTCTCACAGTCACTGGAAGGAAAAAGGCAACCTCATGATCTACACTGCGGCTGGTGTCACTGGGTGCTCCAAGGTGAGAAGGAATGAAGGTGTAGGAGGACATTTGTACTTATTGTAAAGATTCAAATTCAGTTACACCATTCAATCCCATTTCACAGATGATCTTTTAAAGCATTGTTTTCTCACTTCTTTCTTTACATGAAAAGCCAAAGCATCATTATTGGCTACCACACCTTGTATAAAATAACATTAAATGCTCACTTTAATAAATATACACATTTCTGGGTTGCACTCCAAACTGACTGAAATAGTTGAGTGTCATATACAGTACATGTCACAGGAAGTGTTTAAGCATTTGAGTGTTTAATTGCAAATCTTTTCACATTTTGTTTTTTCTTGTAGTTTTACTAAAATGACTGCCAACTACATCTTGATCTTTCTTTTATTTAGATAGCAGGGTTTGACATTGATGGCTGCATTATTACTACAAAGTCAGGAAAAGTGTTTCCTACAAGCCCAGATGACTGGAGGTTAGTGGCATGTATTCAGTGAGGGGCAGTTGTAACTGGGGTGTACAGGTACGAGAGGTTTTATGTACATGTCTTTCTGCACCAAAACATTAATCCAATGTGGAAACTGGACCCAGATAATACTGGTTGATCATGAAAGAGAAATATAACAATTGAAGGTAGACTGGGACAAATGCAGGAAAATGAATGCTGTAGTAGCCCAGCATCACATAAGCATTCTTCTCCCCCAGAGTACAGTAAGTACATTATCAAACATGGGTTTGAACCATTGGCCAAAGCTTGTCATTGGTTTCATGCATATATGTTAAAATCAAATGTCTGCCAGCACAGATCATGCATACTACTTAGTACATTAAACATTGTATCTGCTGTTGAATTTCTGGTTTTTGATCTTTTGACAGGATACTATTTCTAGAGATTCAGCACAAACTGGCCTCTCTGTTAAAGGAAGGATTCAAGGTGTGGAGCAAAGTTTCATGAGATTGCCATATAATTTGCTTGATCTCTATGCCAAAACAGTGTTCTTTGAATGAGTCTAATGTTCTGTTGTCGTATCTGATTTCTGTTTCACTAATTGCAGGTGGTGTTTTTTACCAATCAGATGGGTATTGCTCGAGGCAAGCTCAGGCCTGAGGTGTTTAAGTCAAAAGTGGAGGATATTCTTGAAACACTAAAGTTACCTGTGCAGGTGTGTTGGTAACATGATCCAACAGTATCATGAAACTCATAAATGCACACATAGTACAGTAAATACAGTAACCTCTACAAGATATGCATTATGGTTTCATACAGAAGTATATATGTATTTATGTTTGTTTACATTAAGCAAAAATATAGTGACTGCAGATTTTTAAACAGTATTTTTATGTGTCCATTTTGCACAAGGCTGTACAAAACAAAAAAAAGTCCCTCTCATCTCTGCTGTGTTCTCTGTATATTTCAGGTTTTTGTTGCGGCAGGTCCAGGTATTTACAGAAAACCTGTCACAGGAATGTGGGAGCATTTATGTGAGAAGGTGAGACACTATATATGTATTCTATGGAATGCTCATATCAACAAAGGTTTAATACATTTAATGCTTTTTCCAGGAAAATGAAGGAGTGACTGTAGACAAATCGCAGAGTTTCTATGTTGGAGGTGAGCTCACAGATAAAACAATTATATAGATAAGTTTTTTTTTAAATGAGAAAAAGTGAGAAAAAGTTTGAATATGCACTTAGATTAGTGTCTGTATATGGCCTTACATGGCCAATTCCAATTTAACACATTATAATTCACTACAAATACTGTGTAGGAATAGGGACAGAATATAACACTATATATATATATATAT
>JBBPDH010015221.1:0-11039 GCA_037974565.1 Clupeocharax schoutedeni
CAGTCAGTGATGTCATGACCATTGTAGTCTAAGGTAGAGGCTTGTATTCAGTAATAAATGGTAAAAACTGCTTCTTGCAATGTCTGTATGTATGTGCGATTAAATGCGATTAATTAGATTAATTAATCGCCACACCGTGTAATTAATTAGATTAAAAATTTTAATCACTTGACAGCACTATTAAAAAGTTAAAAAGTACTGGTTGGCACCAATAATCTGTGTAAAGTGTCCGGCAGTTACTAAGCCTTCTGTTTCAAGTGTTTTTGATTTCAAGCCTGTCTTCTTTGTGCTGTTTGCTGTATATATGTTTGTCTATGTACGTGTGAATGTGTGTATGTGAATGTGTGTATGTTAGTGTTAAGGCTGTTGTATCTGAACATTCAATATCAAAATATGAATCCAAAACCTTCCATATTCACAAAACCTATTTAATACTTAACTGACCTTAACAAAGGGCAGTTCTATACAGGATTAAAGGTCATACGTTTTGAAACTCACAGAACACCACAACTAAATAAGATTTGTACATTCTATTCGGACTAGAGACTAGAAAGATTTAGCTCTATGGTATATTTAAAGAATGGTGAACAGTGAATGAAGTGAAATGTTTGGTGAGTGTCACAGCCCCGGTCAGCGGCTGCTAGAGGCTGCCATTGTTTAAAGTATATTTAGAACTTTTATTTTGAAATGTGGTTTCTGCGGGTTCACCACTTCTAGTGTCACAGCTTTAATTAAGTGTGTTTAATGTTTCAGGTAAATTATTGTATGTTCTGATTGCTCCACGTCTTAGTCTTGTTTGTATTTAGGTTCCCTTCGTATGTGAGAGTTTTCAGCTGTCATATATACGTCAGTGTTGTGTTAATGTAATAGTCCCTAGTTCGTCTTTTGTGTCTAGGCTTTTGCTTTGTGTTTTGGCCTCATGCCTTGTTTATGGTTTGTAAATAAAATCTGAATATGGAGATCAAAAATGACTTACCATCTCTGAGTAGCGGTTCTGTGTTAAACAAATGACAGTATTATTTTTAAAAAAAGGCTACTACCATAAATTCTAAACATAAGCACATGTATTTTTTAGCAAACAAATGCCAGAGTGCCATTTAGAAATATTCTGGAATGTTTTTTTATTTAAACAGATTAATCAGTTCATATACAGCATTTAGAAAACTTGACTTCCTTTCTGTATCTACAGGGGGCAGTCAACCTGGAGCAACCTGGGGTTGAGTGTCTTGCTCAGGAACCCAGTGGTGGTTTGCTGGGGGTAGGATTCAAGCGCATGGCCTCTTGGTACAGAGGCAGGTATCCTACCCACTAGGCCATCACCATCACTCCCACCCCCACTGATTAATCCTTTCTTGAAGTCCTGGTGATCGTCAGAATCATGTGTGGCCAGTAAACAATGATGAAAGAGTTCAACATTAAGGAGTTCACTTACCTAATTCAATATCATCAGTTCCAGCTGTTAAGAAATTATAAAAAAGTTGTTCTTTTAAACAAATAATTTCTGTCTACATGATAAGTAGAAAGTACTGGTGAACTTTACTGGTGAAAACACTGAACAAAATTAGGAGCCCAATTAATTTTGTGTCTAACTATTATAACTAAAATCATTCAGTGCTAAAATGAAGAGAACCTGCTCTGAAAGTCCTAAACATTTTTCTTTTGCAGCATATACAATGTACACAAGCTTGTAGAATCACAAAAGTACAATTGGGATAACAATAGCAGAATATCAAGAAATCTAAAACCTTCATTATTGTTTGACTTTCAGCATGAAAAAGACTGAACTGTGAACAGTCTGTGAGCAGTGGAGCTATTAGTGGTAACTCCAGTCTTTACCAGAAATGACTCACTTCTGATTAGGACTGTAATGCAAAACATGCTTTTTAACAGCAGGGTCCAGGTAGTGAAAAAAATGTTGCACAACATTTGGCTTTTAAATGCCGCACACCTTTACAATATGCATTCTCCACCAACTGTATTTTTCAGTTTTTGTTGCCCCTGTCTCAAGTTTTGAATTATGTCACTGGCATGTTAAAAATTATTTTTTGATATGTTGACATAATAGTATGCTGACAACAGGGGTTGACTACATTTTGATATGTTGACTACAGGGTCAGTCTGCCTGGAGCAGCTTGAGATTAAGGGTCTTGCTCAGCGAATCAGTGGTGGTGCTGAAGGTAGATTCAAACCCATGACCACTTAGTCACCACCACCATTTACAGTCAGTTTACATTACAGCCCCTCTTTACAGTACAGCATTACATTCATATGTGATTTATTAGTGGTTTAATTATTTTAATTTTGGTATAATTTTAGTCTTATTCCTAGTTTCTCATTAGTGATTCCTTTTTTTATTTTTTTGTTGGGAATTGGATGCTTGTGTTAATCACTGCAGTTTTTATTTACCTTTAAACAATTAAAGTTTAATTTCTGTTTAATATTGAACTATTTTTACATCTGGGCAAGTTCAGTCACAAAAGCAAAACTGATCACTTTTTTGAGAGATTGCATATAAAAGATTTTGATACTTAGTTAAGTCTCTGTTATAATGTCCTCCTCCAAGACATAGAGAATAACACTGATTCTAAAACGAGGAAAAGAAATCAGAGGCTGGTCTAAGGATTTTCTGCTCGTGGTCATGTAGATTTCCTACCTGCATTTTGTCGTCGCTTCGGCGGCATTTTATCAAGAAAGAATAAAATACACTTCCAAACCTCAAGACCACACCAGTCATTTGCAAACTATTTTCTCCAAAAAGGTTTGGGCTAGGGAAGTGTCCGACAGACATCAGCACTTTTACTTTCGGTTACGCCTTGCCACTCTTCAGTAATTTCCTTGTTTCCATTATCCTCTGAGGGGCGATGTGGATTCAAGTCTGCTCGTGCTCTTGGAACTCCTTTCCCATATTGTTCTGTACTTAAGGTGGAACAATGTTAAAAATACTTTTCTTTCACATCAAAATAATTTTCTTTCACATTTGGCTCACCATCTTTTCAGCAGAGGACGAATTTAACATCGGTTAGTCACATACACACATATACTCCCAAAAAAGGGAAAAACACATGTCAGTTGACCTTACTAAATTTCAGCCTATATAGCGTGTGACAAACGCAAGAAATGCCACATGACATATTATAGAAGGAGATATAAGCCTCTGTCACTACATCAAAGACCTTCTTGCCAAGTAAGGCATTCCTAAGTCAGGCCAGCGGTCAATCACGGCATACTGTCAGATTTCATACTGCCTGCAGCTTTGGTGTCATCTTGTTATTTATGGGTCGCTAGCTCTATAAGAATAAATAAATCATTAAACTTTAAAATTTTAATTCTTCCGTTCAACACACGGTGGCATCACCATTCTAACACGATCTGGTTCTGCATCCGAGCCACTGTCCTTTCTCCTGTGTAGCTGTAGATGTGACACAAACTATTGCTTTCTGAAAGAATAGGGCACAATTCACTTTTTTAAAACTTCAAGGATAACAGACCACTTTATATTATTTTTAACTCCTGTTTAAAATGTTCACAAGGCAAAGATATCAATCTCTTGGAAATTTAAGGTATTCTATACAGTTTGTTCAATGTTATCTGACTCTCCAGATATGAATGATGGGCAGAATTGAGTTTTAGAGTTGTTCACATCTGCCCGAGTGGCTTATATTTGATTACACTACCATTTAAAAAAAAAAAAAGGTATTTGTAATATTTAAATGTGTGTGTATTTTATGTAACTTAAAAAATGAGTCAGAAGGATCTATTGTCCCTAGGCATCTTCAAATTTGGCACTCTTTGCAAGAACACCCCTGGTGTAAAATTTTGTGGCACTAGGTTGTTCTCTGCCCGAGCAAAGGGGCAAATGCTCTGTGACACTGGGCTCAGGATTATTTAAAGGTGTGTGGCACCAAAGCCCCAAATCTCCCCTTGGCTCTCAATAGAGGAAAAAAAAGTGGCAGGCACCTTTAAATGAATTCAATTCAATTCATTTCAAAATATTCAATCTACAAGGCATATAGGAGCAGCACACACATAACATTTGTAACATTTGACACAACAGATGACATACAGTAATACACATTGCTTTTATTTTTTTAAGCAGGAAACAGGCAGTGATTAACAAGGGATGAGATAGCGACTTACTTAGATTGCTTTTCTGTACACACATACACACATTATATATATATATATGTGTGTGTGTGTGTGTGTGTGTGTCCGTGGGTGTGTGTGTGTGTGTGTTCTGTGTGTTGCACTATGAACAAAAGTGACTTTAAATAACAAAAGCAAGCAAGCTGCATAATAGGATAGTGGTTATCCCCGCCACCCCCAGGAATAAGCACTATCCTAAACCACAGCTTAAAAAAGTTTGCTGGTTAAACCCCAAACCTTCAGAAAAGGGTATGGCCAAAACAACAACCAAAACCCCCTCAATGCTACCTAAAAGAAAAATACACGTCTAACTACTCTACTTCCCACAAGAAAAGAAAAGTACATAAACCTACTCCTACCTCCCTAAGTAACAAAAAACAGAAATAAATAATAAACAAAAGTCCCCCTTTTCCTACAGGGTTAATATAACATGCAAACACCAACACATAACAAAACCCACAGCACATTTGAAAAGTTCCAGGTAAAACACATTCTGGCCCACAATGGTGCAGGAAGAACAATAAAAACCAGAAGCCCCCCTACACCCGTAACAAAAGACAGCAAAATATCTTTCCTGACTGCAGCCAGGTCCCTCTGCTTGTTGGTGAAAGTCACCACCATCTCCTTTGTTTTACTGACGTTCAGCAGAACCTGACCTTGGCTGTGTGAGGGGCCTGCCAGCAGGGTCAGGAGGACTGTATCATAAGTGTACTTCACCAGATGACAGTTGGGCTGTGTGGATCTGCAGTCATCCATGTATAAAATGAAAAGCAGAGGGGACAGCACGCACCCTTGGGGTGACCTGGTTGAGGTATTAGGGAGGTCACAGAGATTTTGATGATCTAGTACTCTCTGTGAATCTTGTCCAGATGAAAGTTGGATGAAAGTTTAGTAGCCAGTAGTGATGGGCTCGTTGAAGCGAGGCTCCGAAGCGCGTATCGAGTATAAGGGGGCGTGGCAGATGAAGCCTCGCTTCGCGGCGTGTATCGGCTAAGCAGAAAACCACGTGACCGATGACAAACGAAGCCTCGGTTCGTTACACCAGTGCTTCGTCCCAAGTGTTGTTTTCTGTATAAATGGGGGCGAATGAACAAATACATTAAAAATATATTTTTTCTCAACAAACATCAATAAATGTTCCCATAAATGTCACACATAAGCACTAAACACAATCACTGGACAAATACACAACTGTTACCCTCTTTATGTTTATTTATAACTTTATTGTGTGGACACATTTATTGTGTTGACTCAAAATAATAGATATAGAGAGAGAGAGGGAGAGAGAGAGAAATTTTGTCCGATACTCGCTCATACAAAACACGAAGCGCCGGCGGGATTCACCCCCATTTATACAGAATGCGCCACTCGGTATGAATCACTGACGTAACGAACCGAGGCTTCGTTTGTCAACGGTCACGTGGTTTTCTTCTTAGCCGATACACGCCTCGAAGCGAGGCTTCGTCTGCCACGCCCCCTTATACTTGATATGCACTTCGGAGCTTCATGTGCCCATCACTAGTAACCAGTGTTGTAAGCCAAGGAGAAGTCGGCAAACAAGAGTCTGACTGAAGAGTTCGACTGCAGCTGTGGTTTGGGCATGGTGAGCTGGCTGTCATGTAAACATTGGGTCTTCCAGGGAGCCAGGGGAGGGGCTGGCTGCTGCAATGCCTGTTGAAAATTGTTGTAGTCTGCCTGGCAATTTTCGTGAACCGGCAGATGTAAAACAAAACATGTAAAACATAAGTACCGATACCAGTGCTAATTGATATCAAACTCGATGCTAAATATTTGTATCAATTAGTATCTGAGAATCGATTTTTTGACAGCATTACTCTCAATAGAGATGTGTTGTTCACCAATGAGTCGGTTCTTTGACTAAATTTGGGAAAACAAAGAGCCGTTTGGGCATGGACGTAGAATATTAGAATATTATATGATCCCAAGATGGGCGCTAGAACGCATCGGCCACTCCGGGTTCAACACTTTGGTGCTATTGTGTGATTTTTCACTAGATTTCACACTGAAAGCTTGTTACGCTTATTAAGAGATACGCGTGTAGTTTACCTCGTTGACGAGCTGCTGATGCTATTCCGAGACCTCGATTAGCTGCACGAACCAAAGTCCGCGGCGCTGCCTGATGCTGGTGGCCGGGGAAGAAGGCACCGAAAGCGGTGTGCGAGAAAACGGAAACGGGGCAAGCAAGGAGGAGTCCACACCAGGCTAAAGGCTAATGCTAGTCGGCCGGTAATAGCATCCATTTTCCTCGCCACATTCTCTCCTGGACAATAAACTGGACCACATCCGACTCCAGCAAACCACCCAGCGTGAGTTCAGAGATTGTTGCGCTTATGTTTTTACCGAGACATGGCTCAGCGATGGCGTACTGGAGACAGCGATGGCTATTAGCAACATGCTATTGTTCCGAAGCAACCGTGTTGCTGCTCTTAGCAACAAAGCAAGGGGAAGAGGGCTTTGTGTTTACATCAACATGGACTGGTGCGTGAACGCTCTGCTGATCTCGAGTTACTGCTCACCGCTGCTGGAGCTTATGTCTGTCAGATGTAGGCCATTTTATTTACCGAGAGAATTCACCACTGTGCTCATTGTCACAGTGTACATTGCACACAGCGCTAACACAAACAATGCGCTAGTAGCCACTAGTAGCCGCTAGTAGCTGATAGCCAGTATGGAGCCATTAGCCAGCTACAAAACTCATATCCTGACAGGCTGTTCATTATCGCTGGTGATATGAACCATGCAAACCTCAAGTGAGTCCACCCCAAATTCTACCAACACGTGGACTTTCCAACTACGGGTGCGAACACGCTGGACTGTATTTACACAAACATCCCTGGCGCATTCTGTGCTGAGCCACGCCAACCCCTCCGCTTCTCTGATCACGTGTCCATCATGTGCGTTCAGCCTACACACATAAAAAGTATTCCCAGTAGCTGCATCACAGCCTGGTACAGAAACTGCAGTGTTTCGGAGCAGAAGACGCTACAGAGGGCTGTGAGAACAGCTGAGAAGATCATTGGAGTCTCTCTCTCCTCTGTCTCAGACATTTACTCACACACTGCATCCGCAAATATACCAGCATTGTGGATGACACCACTCACCCCTTACACACACCCCTCACACACACCCCAGTGACCCCTCACACACACCTCACACACCCCCCACTCATCCCTCACACACACCCCTCACACACACCTCACACACACCCCACTCACCCCTCACACACACCCCTCACACACACCTCACACACACCCCACTCACCCCTCACTAACCCCTCACATACCCCACTCACCCCTCACACACACCACACACACCCCACTCAACCCTCACACACACCTCACACACCCCATTCACCCCTCACACACACTCTTCTCTCTCCTTCCGTCTGGTAAAAGGTACTGTAGCATACGGGCCTCCACTACTAGAATGGGGAACAGATTCTTTCCTCAGGCCATCAGACTCCTTAAACAGAACTGAAAACCACATGTACACACACACACACACACCACAAAACACCCTTCACCCCTCCCTCACCCCTACCCCCCTTGGAAAACTCAGACTTTAATAACCAGTTAAAATACTCATCACAAATTCTGTAAAACACATGACACTCTGTTTTTTATGCTGCTACAAACCACACCATTTTAAATTGCTGTTTTAATTACACATATTTATTTATTCTTGCATTCTCCTGCACATTTGCATTCTTCCACATCTCTGCTGCTAAACTACAGAACTGGTCAAATACTGTCAATGTAGCCATTGTCATTTGCACTAACATTTTCTTGTCCTCGTCTTGTTTAGTGGTATTGTTGCTCTTGTTCTGTTCTGTTCTACTCTTGTGTTGCACCATGGTCCTGGAGGAACTTTGTTTCATTTTTACTATGTACTGTGTATATGGTAGAAAGGACAATCAAATCTACTTGACTCGACTAGACTTGATTACTATAGATAGGGTTGGGCACCGGTACCTATATAACCGGTATGTACCGGACCGAATCAGAACACGAATTTCGGTACCTAATTTCGATGCCACTTAAATGCCAGAACTGTCGATTGAAATGTTTGTTCTCTGGGGCTATGACGACACAGTTGTAATAAGCAGAAAGACACAGCAGCACACATCTCGATGACTAGCATGTTTCAACAAGGGCTGTTTTTGAAAGCCTGGCGATCTTATCAACACCAGAGAGGCCAGAATCATATATGTACAGTAAAAATGATCAGAGTTACTTAAACCAATTTCATCAGCTTTTGAGGTTAAAAATTATGTTTTGTTATATTATATTTTATTTAGTGCTTCAGTCTGAGGTTAATTTTACTTATAAATAACAATATTGATAATGCAATTAGTTGTTAATTATTTCATAACTGAAATTTGTATTAGTAGCTTCTTTCTTGTTTCTTCTTTGTTAACTCTCCCTGTAATAATGTCCTCCACCAGGGCACAATGAATAACACCGATTCTAAATAAAACAAGACTGATCTAAGGATCTACACAGTCCTGTAGATTACATATCTCCATTTTTCTCAAGGCAAGATGAAATACACTTTTAAAAAAGGAAACTTAAGACAATACTAAACATTTTTCTCCAAAATGAAGATTGGCTGTTACCGTTTATAACTTACAGCAATGGGTGTGTGTGTGTTTGTGTGTGTGTGTTTGTGTAGACATTGGTTTATCTTCAGTAATTATTAAAACTGTCATTTGTAACCAATTGTGATGTTGTAACCAATGTCATTGGTTTGTGTTAAATAAGTTACAACCGTCACATACAAATGTGATTAATTAGATTAAATAATCGCCACAACATGTAATTAATTAGATCAAAAATTTTAATCGCTTGACAGCACTAATATTTACCCTTTTCTGTTTGAGTAAAATTAAATAAGAAACTTGTACTTTTTGACAAATGTACTTTTGCTGTCACAGTTAACTGCCTTTGCCAAGCTACCTTGATTAAATATGCCAGTTCTAATTCCAATCTCTTCATTTTCTTTTTCTCTGTAACATTTCTGGTTGGCAGCTGCTAGCCATTTTTAAATTGTGTGTACACTGGTTGGTTAGTGTTCAGTTAAACATTTTAAGTGATTATGTACCCATTAGTCACTTTGAACACAAAATGTGTAAAGAAAAAACAAGCAATTATTTTGCTTGATATCTAATTTAATAAATGTAGTTATTATTTAATATTCCCTGTATTTTTAAAGGGAGTCATGCTTCTGCATATTCTGATAACATCATGCCAATGTTCACTCATCCTTGCGACCATTTTGAAAGCTGCATAAACACTTTGCCCAGAAGAGATCTCTCAGAAAATCACATTTTTTAGATACTTCAGCCTTTATTTCGGCTAACACCACCTAGCACAAGTTGGAACTAGGATGTTAGAGAGTATTTCAAAGTACAATTATTTCATAAGACAGTTTTACAGGCTTTTAATGAATGCTATTATAATTGGTTAGAATGCCAGTCATATAAGTTTGTGCACTACGCTGAAGTAATGATAGCTTGTGTTTTACTTTTCAATACCACATTCATATTGTTGAGATTTTGTGGATAAATTCTTGTAGATTGCAGTATTTTTCAAAGATTTTATATAATTTTAACTTAAGTTCAAATGGTACCATAGCGTCAAAAAAGGAGCACATCAGTGTGACTTAACTGAAGAAAATTTAAGTATAAGCATATATTCAGTAATCATACACTCTGTGGAATAGTAGATGGTTTATATATGATTAAGAACATTTAAATAAAATCACTATAGGTTTATTGCAAAACTATTGGTGTCCCCATTATGCCAAGGGTGCATAACTTTCATCATATACAATATAACAGTAACAACTAAATGATTAAAAATGCATTTAAACATTGTAACATTCAAACAATCTAAGAGAGACTGCATATAATTTCCCTGTATAAATGCAGTTTATTTGCGCTTACATTTTTAAAGTTAAACTTTTACAATGCACATACATGATGCTTCATGTTAATGTTTTTTTAAACTCTTGTGACCTTTATTAAAAAGTAACAAAATAATAAATAATGATAATAATAATAAATATTACAACTAAATTCACAATTGTGAGCTTGTGAGCTTATATGGAACAGGGTTGTTCTTAAAGGGGTTACCCATTAAGCACGTTTTGCATTTTTAATTAATAAAAAAACTGTTTAAATGAAGTTATAAACTTATTAAAAGAAAGATTCATGTTTTTAAAAGTATTGGGCTGACATCTTTCAATTATTGTCTCAAATTCTTCATGTGCAGCTGAACCCTAATCCACTAACAATTGTTTTGGGCATCTTTGGTGATGCTGTGGGGATAGACAGTGCAAAGCAAGGTTCTATATCCTATTGTGTTATCATTGCAAAGAAACATCTTCTCACTCATTGGAAGAAGACAGATGTACCACTCTTAAAGCTTTGGCTTAATGACCTTGTAAACACATCACATCTGGGAAGAATATGATTTACTCTTTGTGACAGACTGTCCACTTTCAGTAAAATTTGGGCACAGTTATAGTTTTTTTTGGCTTCTCATTATGATGAACTATCTGGACAGCCGGGATTGGGACTGGGGTTGTGAGTGTGTGGGAGGGTATATTATCTTGTGTTTTGTTATATTTTGTTATGTTATGTGACTTTAATGTACAAATAACAGAGCAATTATCAGATTCTGTAAATTCCACTATCATACAACACGTGAATGTCTCAATGGGGCAGCTGGATGGCCTAGTGGTTAAGGCATCCACCCTGCGACCAGAAAGTCCGGGTTCGATCCCCAAGACCACTATGCACCACTGAGGTACCCTGAGCAAGGTACCGTCCCCACGCACTGCTCCCCGGGCGCTGTGTTCGTAGCTGCCCCCTG
>JBBPDH010015255.1:0-11036 GCA_037974565.1 Clupeocharax schoutedeni
TATGTTTAGGAAAATGGTATCGGATCGGTACGTGGACTCAAATACTCGCCGATACCGATGCCAGATTTTTTGGTGGTGTCGGCAGCATTTCCAATACTAGTATCAGTATTGGAACAACACTAGTTAATATTCTTGCCCAAGTTGTGTTCTGATGAGCTGAGCGTTAGAAATCGAACCCCACTCTCCTGTTTGGAATTCAGCAATGTTATCCACCACACTAACCAACCACAGTAAGATGTTACAGTTCAAGGGAGTCTTGTAAGGTGAGGTTATGTCATTAGTTTGATTGGATCAGAAATTCATTTTATTATTACTTTTATACCCAAAATAGCCGGTGCTTTTCCTTGAAGCCCTTGCAGAATTTCAGGATCCCTCTGATATCAAAACATCTGTTACTATTCAGTGTTTTGTGTTTGTACATTATTTTGTGATCAGTTGATCAGAGGCTTAGTATTGATTATTTAAAAAAAATGTTTGAGAGACTTCTGTGACACATTGGTGTTTAGAGATAGTGATGTGACCCGTAGGGATGCTGGTTAGGGATGGGGGGGTTTGGGGGCAAACGAAAAGAAACGGACATGGAAATAAAATACACTGTATTCTCATAAAACAGGTTTCTAGACTCTTAACTTCAGGTCAGTTCTACAAAATACATGTTTCACTGTTTGTTGTTTTTATTTTTTTTAAAAATCAACCCATCCGTACCTTTAAAAGGTTTGGTGAGAGCATTGCTAATTTCTGAAGCAGAACATCAAAAGTTTGAGGATGAGTGTGGAATGGTTTTATTTATTTATTTAAAACACAAACATTTTTTTTGCCAATAAAACCAAGGTTTCTGTGTCTCCAAACTCTGATTTTAGAACATCTTCGCAATCACATTTCACATCTTCTCACGGAAAGGCATCTTTTAGTTTAAGACATTAAGACATTTTAGTCTTTCACTTTATGCTCTCTCTGCTTTAACCTAATTCTCATTGTCTGCTGTTTTTGTCTTTTCTAGTTGCTCCTGGGTGCTTCTATCCTCCTTCCCCTGGTCTACTATCTGAAGAGACATCGGTGGTCTGTGCTGAAGAGCAGAAAGATTGCTTACAGGCCTCCCAAATAAGGCTGGTCCGCTGCCTTCAGTCTCTGTTGTCTTCACGGTCGATAATCCAGACTCACGATTGTTCTTTCCAACACAAGTATCGAGGTTTCGTTAACCGGTCGACTGGACAATTTGTCAAATAGTGTTCCGGTTCCCTTTCTGACAGGGGACGGGCGCTAACTCCTACGTGTTTTTGTTTTACTGTATAAAAAATAAATTATCTGAACAAAACATGAAGTTTGTTTGACATGTGGGTTTGCTTTTTTCTTTCTTCTCTTGGGAGTGGGAAGTGCATGCTGCTGCCTCCACCTGCCAGCTTCATTTTGTAAATAGAAGAAACCGTGGTGAATCCAAATAAAGCCCTCATTACCTATAGAGCAGCTTGTGTGAAATGCTTGTACACCCAGGCACCTGGATCTTCAGACACCTGCTTAATTAGTGCTTTCCAGGAGATCCTTAATAGTCATTTGTGTTGTGGTGCTTTTGGAACCAGACCCTGAGATCAATATTTATCTGAAATATTGGGTTTTGTGTGTGTGTGTGTGTGTGTGTGTGTGTGTGTGTGTGTGTGTGTGTGTGTGTGTGTGTGTGTGTGTGTGTGTGTTCTCAACAGCAAAATTGAGTTACTGTCATGTTTTATTTCCTTTAAAAAATATAACCTGCAAAATATATCATTACTTTTTTCCAGCAAGATTTGACTGGCTGTATTCCGCCAAGTTATACTTCAGGAATCTAAGTGAATATTTTGGGTTTGATGACCATTAATTTGAAGTATGTAGTTAAAATTGAAAAAGTTATATCAATATGACATTTTTTAAATAAGTAAAAAAAAATTATCATTGCTGCAAAATTGAATAGTTCACTTGTCGTATTTTTATCGGACCATTATTTACATAAATGTAGTCAAAATTTTCTAAAATACGTGTTAAATTACATAATTGTAGGAATTTTTTTTTTTAAAAAACCAAGAGGACTATAACAATACACAGATATAATTGCTATATTTGCTATTATGCATGTATGTCATTTATATGTGTGTATGAGTATGACAACCATTCCAGTGCCAGTGTCCTACATAAGTCTGTTACATTCCTGCACTGTATCTGATTTTATTTTAATATTAGATAGACTTTTATCACAGATTTACAAAAGACTCTAGTCTGAGGCAGAAGAGGTCAATCCTGTGACATACAGATCTACGGCCTGGAACAGTCGAACATAATTTACTCAAAATAACTTATGCTTTACAAATCAAATTGATTATTTTGGGGTAGGGGACCAATATTGTGCTGTGTTTAGTCAGAAGTCTGAGGTATAAATATAAATATGTATTTCAACAGTCAAAATTTGGAGAAAATAAGCAGTAAGTAAATATTGTCAGAACTTAGGTCATTATTTTAAGATAGATGTTAAATGATCTGTACCTGGCAAAATTATATGTTAAATATCCCACCATTAAGGACTTAATTCATACATCATCTCTTTGATATTTTTACATTATAAATATTGGAAAGACTTTTATCACAGATCTACAAAACCGTGTGGTTCCACACCAAGGTGAAGAAGGTAAATTTTCTGCTTTACAGATCAACAGCCTCAGACTCGGTCCACCTGATTTAGTCCAAATAAAAGATTTCAGAAACCTAATGATAATAGATTTTTTATACAATTATTTTTGAGATTTAGCTAAATTACATTCAAAATAAGTTACACTTCACTAACTGATTATTTTTGGAATATTTGGCCTTTATTTTTGTAATACTAGTCAAAATTCTTAGGAAAAATATAATACATCAAACTTAGCAATTTTTTGAAATAATAAGTAATAAGTACATATTTTCAGTAAATACATACATTATTATATTTTTATACATATTTAGATACAAAAATGACAGGCTTTAAAAAACCATCGCTGCAAGAAAACTAAAGAGGAGCTCACTATGAAATCATTAGTAAATCCCACCATTGCTTACATTGCTTACTCATACATGGTATCTTTGTTATTTTATTCATAATTGAATATTTAAATTTGTATGTTTAAATATTAATGAGTCATGAAGACTTTTATCACAGATCTACAAAAACTCTCCCCTTCCTCAAGAAGGTAAATCTCCTGACATACTGATCTACAGCCTCCGACGCGGTCTGATCTGATTGGCTGAGAGGACACCTACCGGAAGGGAGCCGGGAGGTCTGTCTGATACAGGGAGCGAAGATGGACGCATTAAATAAACTCAAACAATTTGACGCTTATCCCAAAACTCTGGAAGATTTTAGGATCAAAACGTGCGGCGGAGCAACAGGTAGGCATCACGGAGTCCTCGCTGAGCCTTAATGGAGCAGGAGTGTGAAGTTATGGGTCCCAGAACTGCTGCTAACGAGGCTAACTGTGGATCCGTGTTGGAACTGTGTGGTCCTCCTTAAAAACCTCAGCAGTTACAGAGTGTCTCTCGTCGGAGCCTCAATGTAAACACCACGGATTTAAGGTGGAACGGAGAGTTACAGCAACCTAACGTCTCATTAGCCAAATTCAGCTTTCATGTGTTGCTAAATTGCTGTTAGAAATATTGTATTCGTGAAGTAAACCCTCCATAAGCGTGAAGTAAACCCCACCTTCATACAGTACTGTCTGGAGTTTGATTTAATATAAATTAAGTTGAGTTTCCCCCCCATACATCTCGTGGACGAAAGTATTAGGACATCTAACCATTCCATTAACGGGCTTTAACGACACTGCATTCAAATCCATAGACTTGAATATGGAGCTGGTCCCCTTTTGCAGCTATGACAGCTTCTAATCTTCTTAGAAGACTGTCCACAATATTTTGGAGTTTCTGTGGAAATTTGTGCCCATTCATTCTGTAGAGCATTTATGAAATTTTGGGTGAGAAGGCCTGGCCCACAATCTCCATTCCAGTTCATCCCAAACGTGCTGGATGTCCTTCACTGGAAGTAAGAGGTCTAACCCAAACCCTGAAAAAAAAACAGGGATATCCCAATACTTTTGTCAATATAGTGTAGCTCCATTTGAGTCATTTCTACCAGCACGAAATCCTATGAGCAGACATAGCTGAACTTGACTGCTTTTGCAATGACATTCAACTTTTTTTGACAGTTACTATCATCAGTGGACTCATCATGCTTATCCTGTTCTTCTCGGAGTTACAGTACTATCTTACCAAGGAGGTGAGTGTCAAGGATACACTGCTACTGCTGGGCGATATTTAGCACTGTGCAACAGCCTTGACCCATATTTTCCATGTTTTTTTTTTTACCCATATGAGGTTTTGAGGAACAGTTTTCCAGGCTTCCTGAGGGACTTTTTATTTATTAAGACAGAACAACAGAACAAAGACCATCTAACTGAAGTCCCCAAACAGGAGCATATGATTCCAGATGATCAGGTGGTGGTATACTGGCGATGCTGAATGTTTAGAACTCCGCTGAATTGGAACTCCTTTATCTAGGCTCCTTGTATCGTTAAGCACACACTTGAATTTGAATTTGGATATACCAAAATGCAGACAGTTTAACAGAAACAAATTAGTATTTTTGCACCAACAAAGCAAAACAGTGAGGCCCAGTACAGACTTTTCCTCAGTACTGTAATACTGTACTGTAGAACTTAATTAAAACTTTCCAAAATATTTTATCAAAAAATTGAGATGTAAATAAAATAATTCCAAGTGGTTTGATGTGAGTGGTTTATTATATATATAGAATCTCTCACCAGTTGTCTGTTCTTGTTACAGGTCCATCCTGAACTGTTCGTGGACACTTCAAGAGGGGACAAACTCAAGATTAACATTGATGTGTTATTTCCTCATATGCCTTGTGCCTGTGAGTAGAAAATTCTCTTTGTTGTTTCTCCATGAATGGGTTCTCTTTTGAGTCTTTGCTCTTTCTGAGGTTTCTTCCTCCAGCTTTAGGGAGTTTTCCCTCGCCTCTGTCGCCTTTGGCTCACTAGGTGCTCAGACCTGGACTCTCAAGCTGCTTTGGGACAAACATCGATTGTAAAAAGCGCTGAATAAATAAAATTAAATCTGATCTCCCTGTGTTAAAATAGTAGTTAAATTAACTCAGTGTTTAATGCTGACTCTTGAGATTTTTCTATTCGATTTCACCCATGTCACCTCAGATCTGAGCATCGACGCCATGGATGTGGCTGGAGAGCAGCAACTGGACGTGGAGCACAACCTGTTCAAACAAAGACTGGACAAAGATGGCAAACCAGTCAACACTGAAGCAGAAAAACATGGTTGGTATAACCTGTTTTATTACATAGACCTACTTGGTCAGATAGATCAGAGACAGGTTAATTTCAGTCCCCCATCTTACAGTAGATGTTCTAGGGCTGCATGATATAGATAAAATGAGAATTGTAATTATACTGATATGTATTATGACTGCAGTATCATTCAGTATATTAAGGGACCCATATCATGACTCTTCTCTAAAGTATTGAAGTATTAATAAACCCAATTCTGTGCCTTGAATGAGTTTTAAAAGTGCATTGCCATCAAGTGTATGCTTGATTTGGAACTGCAATAGCTACAGAAAAAAGATAAATGATACAAGTATTTACTGTACACTGTGTGTATATAGCAGTAATGACAATGAAACCTTCTTGACTTGATACCATGGAAAAAATAGACAAGCAGTCAAGCACATTAGATAAAAAGCATTCTGACCCTCAAACCCACGTCCTCCTAACCGGGTTTTCTGAAAAGTTTATGAAAGTAAGAATTATGTTTGAAATTTGTTCACCCCCTTTCTCTAGATACAGGTGTTGTATTTGCATTTTTCTGTACAGATTTGGGCCAAGAGGAAGGTGAGATATTTGATCCCAGTAAGCTGGATCCTGAACGATGTGAGAGCTGCTACGGAGCAGAAACTGAAGACTTGAGGTGTGTCTTTCAGTCCTATAGCACCTTTTTCTACACACAAATTCAATGGCAAGTTTAAGGCAAGTAGGTGCTTGTCATTTCAGCCATATACAGAGTACACCGTGAAAAGAAACAGCATTCCTCCAACACAAAGAACTGAACAGAAACAACACAACACTTCATGAGTGCTGATGGGACGAAATTCAGAAAGAGTACAAGCAATGTCTGAATGAGGTTCCAGTTCAGTGTAGTTTGTGTGGTGTAGGTCATGCCTACATTTGTGTCCAAGAAGTCGTATCTAAACCAGCAGACAGTGTGGCTCAGTAAACTCTTTACAATGGCAAGAGGAGTACCCAAATTCCAACACAGGTATTCAGGTCCGGTATGGATAACTTGGCAGTAGGAATGATGACAAAATATGTGAAATAGTAAAAATAAATTGTGTACGGGCTTTTTCCAGTATGTTAGATGTTAACACATCCATGTATGTGATGATGATGAGGAGGAATATAACTCTCGCATTGATCTTCTGAACTTTGTCATCTCAGCCATATGCAAGCATACAGAGAGACAAAATGGCAAAGCTCTTGTACAACAGAGTGTACACCTAGTGACATAAGACATAATGCAACATACCGAACTGTGAAAATAAAGTGATACAAAATACGAAAACTAAAACTTGCAGTGATTGGAAACAATGTGCAATGAAGAAGAGAATCATGCGAACAGTATAAATAAGTATAAATAGCAGCTTAATAAAAGTGTAAAGGTTTTTTTTTTGTCATTCGTAAACAGCACACAGTGTGATTCTTCCTCTGCATTTAAACCATTCACCAAGTGGCACCTCAGTGGTGCCACTAGCAACCTTGGGATTTGAACCCATGAAATGTGAAGTGAAAGTGATTAATCAGTCATACGTGAACACACCACAGCACACAGTGTGAACAGCACGAAATTCTTCCTCTGCATTTAACCCATTCACCAAGTGAAGCAGGGGGCAGCTACAAACACAGGGGACGGTACCTTGCTCAGGTTACCTCAGTGGTGCCTAACGGTCTTGGGAATCGAACCCAGACTTTCTGATCACAGGGCGAATGCCCTAACCACTAGGCTACCAGCTGCCCAGTACATTCTTAAATGTTTGTCAGTGACTTTATTCTTGTAAACATGAGAGTAAGGAAATTAATAACATTCAAACATGTACTTTTTTGAGTAAGTACATTTTATTTCTATAGCACTTTAAAACAGTCCCAGTTGACCAAAGTGCTTTATATTTAGTGCGTTTATAGATATTTAAATTCAATAAAAGAAAAATGAAACAGAATACAATCAAACAGAGTTAAGCCAGTATAAACATGTGATTTAAGAAGTTCCTTAAAATGCTCATAGTCTGGTGCTGATCTAACATGCACTGGAAGGCTGTTCCAGCGCTTTGGACCTGCAACAACGATCTCAGGGTTCTGGTTGGAGTGTGAAGGATTAGGAGATCGGTCAGATATGAAGGTGCCAATCCATGAAGGCTCTTAAACAGAAATAAAATTTGATATTGAATTCTAAAATGTACAAGAAGCCAATGTAGCATTTTGAACCATTTGCAGGCGACGGAATAGAGCTTGATCTAGGCGGAAGTGCAAGGAATTGAGCAGAACAGGAAAAACTAGGAACAGCAATGCACACAAAAGAATGAGATGTTAACAAGGTCTTTCATCCTCAAAAAAAAGTTTTTTAGCTTCTCGCCGCCCCCACCCAGGCCTTAGGGGGGAAAGGAGACTTTAGATGGATGAACACTTCATCTAGTGCACTTTACTATACAATTCATGTTCAGCACTCTTTATGATTTACAAGAATAGCCTGATGATTACAGATGGAGTCTTTTATGAATTTAAACAAAATTTGACTTTCTAGGGTTGGGCAAGAAGAAGCTATTTTAGCACATAATGTTCATCAATTCCAAAAAGTAAATTGGACTTCTGAGATACTGTTTATCTGTTAGTGCTGAAACTAGCCATCTTTTGGTTATAATAAAATATATGTATATATATTTTTTTAATGTAATTTTACAGCTTTAAAGTAATGTTTAAAAGTAGACGTAGGTGTTCATTCAATGTGTGGCTTGAGAAAAGAGTTTTTTCGTGAACAGACCTGACCTGTTATACCTGATTTAGGCCATTCTTCACATGTGGAATCCAGGCAATCAGTTCAGGTTAAAAGTAAACCTTACCAAACACAAGAATGTGACCCAGACAGGATTTCCTGCTTATAATATCCCTCAGGATTCTGCAGATATCGTTGTCAGCAGATAATTGCCAAAACATTGTTCGAGAGTCTCCTCACCTCATCATATTAACATTGTATTGTATTTCAATTAAAATGTAATGATGTTTTCTACTGCACTCCAGCAGAAGGGAGGAGATGGTGAGCTGTAGGCATTAAGACTGCTGCAGGGTTCACTGCTGTTACTGAAGGTGCCATAACATGTTTTAAAATGTATTAAGCATTAACACAATGGGGAACAAGTGTTGCTCACTAATTAACCACTAAGTGCTTATTGAAAAATATGTAAGTCAGTTGAATAGCTGGAGTTGGATCACTGTTCACTCTGCAGGGTGGTTTTGTCTGGTCTCAAACATGAGCTCAAAAAATGAAAAGAAAAAAAAACATTTAAAAGGGGAACTTTTTCTTCTGAATATATTTTTAGACACAGCAGATTCATAAACTGAATTCAAGACATTACAACTCATGATAAAAAGTTTGTTGTGGCTTAAATCAATCTTTTTATTATTGACCATAAATGGTTTGCTAAGGGACAGCGCATTAACATCCCCCTCTGTGGGTGAGTGGTAAAACGAAACATACTAAATGAGGAGAGTCAGAGGAGGTGCTGATGTTTGGGTGTCTTTATAGCACCCATGCAATCACATGTCTTTTCTGGTTTAGTTGTTGTTGTTGATGTTGAGTCCTCAGTATTCCACCACCCCATCCATCATTGGGAGAAACCGATGTGTTTCATGCAGAAAGTTAGTGATTTCCCATTCACACCGATTTCCTGCTGACTGCTCCACTGGTGTTTAGATGCTGTAACACGTGCGACGACGTGCGAGAGGCGTACCGGCGGCGTGGTTGGGCCTTTAAGACTCCAGACACCATCGAACAGTGTAAGAGAGAAGGCTTCAGCCAGAAGATGCAGGAACAGAAGAACGAGGGCTGCCAGGTCTATGGCTTCCTCGAAGTTAATAAGGTAGCGCATGAACCCCATTTTTTCCTTTAAACTGAGTTCTCTGGTCTTTGTTATATGTCCACAGTTGTTTTTTCTGTTGTTTTTTTCTTTAGGTGGCAGGTAATTTCCACTTTGCCCCTGGAAAGAGCTTTCAGCAGTCTCACGTACACGGTAGGTACTGACCTAACTTCACTCAGATTTCAGTAGATTCCAACCTCTGGTCTGTGGCATTAGTTAAGGCCAGGCAATGCTTTAGTCTTTAAAGGGTCCAAGTCATGGATTTTCTCATATTTTTATATATAAAGTGGGGGATGTAGCATATAAACATTGTAAAAGAATCAAAGCATTTTTTCTTCTTGGATGCAAACTTTGCATCAAAAATGTAAGTGGATACCGTGCCATAAGCTGCAGGAAATGCAGGAAAGTTGCAGGAATTGGGCCTTAAATGGACTTAAATCGTGGGACCTGTAGCAATTGCCTTATAACTGGACTATAGAGGACACCTGCTTTAAATAGTTTATGGGGGGTTTACAAGGTGGTATAATCCCATTAAGTGGAGGCAGGAGGGGAAAATGGACACTGATATAATAGACTGTGATATTTTGGATTTTAAAAATAGTACATGAGGCTCACATTTTGATATTTCCCAATGTAATGGCTAATATTTGTAACTTGTATTCATTGTTCAAATATAACTAGTTATTTCTTTCTTAATCCACAAGACAGTCATGTTTCTGAGCCCAAGCTTTCTGTTAGTATTAGTTACTGTTAATAGGGCTTGGTTGTGTAGTGGATACACCATCCTGTGCACAGGGGAGCGGAATTCAATCCCTCATTTAGTCATGAATTGGAAACTATAACATTTCTAAACATTTAACGCTGATGTAAAAAAAAAAAGTCACGGTTCTGTTTCTCTTATATGTATGAAATACATAGGATCCAAATATATCTCAGTAATTACGACAATAATTAGCATTTTGAAATCACAATAAATTACATCAGTTAATCTTTGATCAGTTCCAATCCACAACAACTGGGATGTGAAGAGGTCAGGACAGCTGGTTAAAACAGTTAATGGTGCTTTAAAGGGTGGTTTGCTCAAGACCAGAGGATGTGTTAGTTCCTTTGCATGCAGCCATGACCTTATTTCACTGGGATGAATGTAACTGAAAGGGTAAGTAGCTTGACGTGATATTTAGTTCATCCATCATTTGTCTGTGTTCCTCCTTTTATGCATGAATGAAGAATGCACATTCATATAAGCCTTCCATCATTCTCTTGCTTTTTGCCTGTCCATCTGTCTCTTTCTTTGACTTGACTCTTATTGTCTAGACACCTGAGAATCTGGGCTGGCACACTAGTCTTCAAGCAGGCTTTTATCATAAATTACATGGTAACAATGCTGGGTGATGCTGATCAGATATCACATTATTTCTGACTATCACAGTGTCAGATAATGAGTGTCAATTAATGATCCTCACGCAGTAATGCATTCCACAACAGAAATGCAAATAATGCTTTTTATCTGAAATATCACTCACATCGTGTCATAAATGCAAAGCACCAAATGCAATTATGCAGAACAAAGTTTGCTTAGCCCAATACACATTAGTCTTCTGGGAGGTGCATCTAAGTGTGTGTATATACACACATATACATATTGTAGAGGTGGGCAACGATTAAATTTTTTTAACGCCGTTAATCGCATGGAATCTTCGCGTTAACGCCGATAATCAAATCCCGCCCCCCTCCCAGAGCCAGGTTTAAAACGCCCGTGAACAAGCTGAAAATAGGGCCATTTGGATGGCCTAGTGGTTAAGGCATCCGCCCTGCGACCAGAAAGTCCGGG